>JAPEVC010000081.1:0-142054 GCA_027946555.1 Gnomoniopsis sp. IMI 355080 | reverse complement strand
GGGGAATGGGGCCGCACATGTCAAGAGGGTAGACCAGCGCATTGGCAAGCACAGCGCCTGTAGCACCTGCTGTAGCCTTGCCCCAGGGCCCGATGGGCGCGGATTTTGACTGAATGGCCATTTGGTGGTTGTTATGTTAGGTGAGAAGAGGTAACAGTAATTTGTAGTGGTCCGAGGCTCAGTAGCGAGGTTGTCGCGACGGCTTTGCGCGCGCCGAACACCGGCGAACGTGGAGCCGTAGAGGAGCAGGTTTTGATGAGAGTAGTGCTACTAATTCACAGAAGGTTTCGCAGTTGACCGTGGGATTGTGAGTTGGACCAAAAAAAAAAAAGAGACAATAATCGATATTCTTGAGGAGCGATGGTTCTATCAAAAGTGAAGAGGATCATGGAGGGGCGCGGTATTGTTAGATCGGCTCTAAGTGACGCCCGGGCATACTAGAAGCGTGGTTTACAGCAGCCCATTTACCTCGGCTCACCACACGCAGCCGAAGAGAACCGGCACGTCATTTTGCATCTGCTATGTTAGCACCTGGGCCCGGCTGGTGCTTGGCTGTCGACAACACAGTGGCCCATCTTCGAGAGAGCAGAGATAGACGAAGGAAAATAGGTAATTTCCTATTGCTGCAAAACAATCGAACATCAAATTCCCGACATACTACGAGAAGAGGGTAGACGTCTCCTCTTGCTTCGAGAGGGACACAACCCTCTGTCTTGTCGACTTGAGCGATATGTACTGCCGCCCGCTACAACGAGGACACCAGAGAATATTCCCGTCCCTACATAAAGGATAGAAATTTATAAAATAAAACGCATGACCATGCTCGATTGTCCGTGTTTATGAGGGACGGATACAAGGTGCAAATTACCAGTCGATTATAAGGCGAACCGTAATACCTTGATTTGGCAAGCGCCGGCTGAGACATCGGACCGCATTGCAATGCATCGTCTTCTGCGGCAGTGCAAGTCTTGTCTGGACAACTCGCCCTTTTAGATGCTACCATCACATCTCAAATCACCCCGATGACGCTTCTCTTCCTTGGACTGACTCGACTTGGCACGCATTCTGCTGAGAGCGAGCACTCTGTAACTTTTGCTCGACTCTGACTATCACTGCACTGCCCGGCTGGGCCCACACATCTAACTTCGGTCCTGGGACGCTTCCTCCAAGCTGCGAGCTCGAAGCTTACCCACGTACCTAGTCACACACATGCTCTCTTGTCGCGATGTGACCGCCATTACATTGCTTAAGTATTCGTTCTCTGGGCTTGAGCTGGTATTCCTTGCCATTGTTGTTTTGACTCTTGGTAACAATGCGGTTTGGTGAACGAGACAATCTGAGCAAGTCATTTTCACTTTACAAAAGCCTATCGTCATGGAGGCCAAGGCTAGAGTGCGTGTCTCCCATGCCAACCCCCACCCCCTTCCTCTTCCCTCTACACATATACTGATACATAGAGATATACGTACACAAGCACGGCGTGCAATTATCCATCCACAACGAGCCGCAGCTAACCAATCAGCAGGAACATGAAGCCAAGATCAGCAAGTCTTCTGGCCAGGAAGCTCTCGACCATGCCATCCAGGCAGCTGAACTGTACATGAAGGCGGTTAGAGAGGCCACAACCGCTGCCCACAAGTTACGTTTGAAGCGCAAATGTCAAGACTTGATAGCATTGGCCGAGACCATCAAGCCGCTGGCCTCAGGTGCAGCTCCGAGGTCCGCGCCTCCACCAGCAGCAGCATCGTCTGCCAATGCACCCAAAACAAGAGGCCCTCGGCAGTCGCGAGAATTGCCCACAAATGAGAAGACTATTTTGCTGCGGTCCTCGAAGCTCCACGGCAGCATTTTCCCGCCTTGGGATCGTGATCCAGATCAATCCGTCTTCCGGAGCAAGAGACTAGACGAGCCCCCCTTCACGTGAGCCATGTCCCGTACTTGTAGCTTCGACTTGGGCCCGTGATCTAACGTTGTGCAGTGACCCTTCCCCATTCTCATTTTCCACCAAACAAAATGAGATATTCGATGGGTGGAAACGTCCCGCCGAGCTCTTCAACGACTCCGGTCCGGAGCTGTATGAGAACATGATGGTGGCAAAGACGGACTGTGACCTCGTGCAGGACATCACGACCGACTGTTCGGTGGTCGCAAGTCTATGTGCCGTGATGCGCCATCTGAAGCCGGGGAGGAAGAATTCTGTAAGTCCGCCGCGTCTATTTGGGCTTTCCAAGAAATGTATCGTTGACCAATCTCCAGCTGCTGCCAACACTGCTATATCCTTTCGACCATGATAAAGGCAGACCAGTCGCCTCGCAGAACGGCAAATACATGTTCCGGCTCAACTTCAACGGCTGTTTTAGACAAATAGTCGTTGACGATCGCCTGCCCGCCTCAAAGACGTCACGGACCTTCTTCGTCGTCGACCGCAGGAATCCAGAGCTCATATGGCCGGCGCTCATGGAAAAGGCCTACCTGAAGATCCGTGGTGGCTATGATTTTCCAGGAAGTAATTCTGGAACAGATCTCTGGGTTCTCACCGGGTGGATACCGGAGCAAATATTTTTGCAAAGGTATGTACAAGACTCCTCCATCTCGTGGAGAGGGAAAAAAAGTAATGTCTGGCTGATCTTTCCTAAGCGACGACACCGAGCTAGACCAGACGTGGAAGCGTATCAAAACTGCATACGAGTATGGCGATGTTGTCGTGACGCTCGGTACAGGTCGCCTTTCGCGGCAAGAAGAAGATACCCTCGGTCTCGCTGGCGAGCACGACTATGCCGTGATGGATCTCAAGCTCACCGAGACAGGAGAGCAACGCATGCTTCTCAAGAACCCTTGGTGTGACGGGCTTGTGTGGAAAGGCCTTGGATCGGCCACGACGATTGATGCAGAGGCCTATCCACCACCATCGCCAACCTTATCGCGGCCCAGCATCCCCCGAGCTGACTCCGATTCATCCTTAAGCCCGTACGAGGACATGACAGGCACCTTCTGGATCTCCTTTTCCGACGTCGTGCAGAACTTTGAGTCCCTCTATCTCAACTGGAATCCTTCGCTCTTTAGCCATCGGCAAGACCATCATTTCACATGGGAACTCCCCAGCCGTGCCATGCAACGCTCCTTCGCGCACAATCCCCAATACGCCTTCACGGCCCCTAGCTCGGGCGCCGTCTGGGTTCTGCTCTCCCGGCACTTCCAGGACGGCGAGCTGCCTATCGCCCGGTCCCGCGCAACCCGCCAACCTCCAGCCACCTCCCTGGCCGAAGTCTCCAATAGCCTGGGCTTCATGTCCATCTACCTCTTCAGTACTGCCTCAGGCCATCGTGTCCAGCTCCCCGCCCAACCAGCGCACCAGTCCCCCTTCGTCGACTCCCCACAGACCCTCCTCCGCTTCGACGCCAAGCCCAACATCCCCTACACCGTCGTCGTTGCGCAAGCCGCACTCCCCCTCCCCCGCTACACCTTTACCCTCTCCGTCTTTTCACGAGCCCCGCTCACCATCTCCCGCGCCGAATCGCCTCTCGCGCACTACGCCGAAGTCCCCGGCTCCTGGACACGCCGCACCGCCGGTGGCAACGCCCGCACACCCACCTTCTTCACCAACCCGCAATACGCCCTCACCGTCTCACGCGCTACACCCATCTCGCTCCTCCTCGCCTCCGACGCCGACGACGTCCCCGTCCACGTCGACCTCGTCTGGTCCTCGGGCCAGCGCGTGACCGCCCTCACAGTCCGCGATATTGTCGTGTCCTCGGGCGAGTACCGCCGCGGCTGCGCGCTCGCCGAGGCTCGCGCCGTCGACCCGGGCACGTACACCATTGTGGCCTCCACTTTTGAACCAGGCCAACTCGCCGCCTTTGTGCTGCGTGTCGGCTCCGACGTGCCCGTCACCCTGCGCCCGGTGCTGTCCGACGCAGCAGGCCGGCTACGCACCGAGCTCGAACCTGTGGTCTTTCGCGCCGGCGAGAGCGAGCGCAAGCGTGCGCGGCTGAACCTTGCGCGGCTGACGCGGGCAAGCGTCGTCGCGCGCAGCGCGGGCATACTGGACGGCGGGGCCAGCGCCGCGAGCTCCGGGACCACGAGCCCAGCGGGCGTGCCGGTGAGCGTGCGCGTGAGTATTGAGTACGGGAGCGGGGCGCGCGCGCACACGGCCGTTGTGACGAGTGACGGGGAGTTTGCGGATGCGAGTATGGGGCTGCGGACGGCAGAGGTGGATCTTGATCCGGACAGCGCGAGGAGGACAGGCGGGTTGTGGCTTGTGGTGGAACAGATGGGGCTGTCACATCGTGCTGGACAAGGGATACAAGTCGACGTGCTTAGTGATGGACGGGTTGCAGTTGGTGAGTGGGAGGAGGTGGATGATTAGCGTTTCGATGCGTGAGAGCTATGGGAAACAGATGAAAAGATCGTTTGCCATTTACGGTCTGCTCAAACAAGTTGTCTGCCTGCTTGCAAAAAACTTTTTGGGATGCCACAAAGTCTTGGCTTGTCTTGGAACTCTGGACCTCTTTACGTTGGGTTCTGAAGTATAAAGACAACACGTGAAGACAACACGCGACAAAACCAAGACTGGCAAGAAACTCGATGCCGACACCACCTTCGATCTCATTGGCAAGGAGAACGAACTCCTGTCACTTTTGTCCACAACGACCACCTTGACACACTTCGGGCCATACAGATCCAAATCAACGTATTGTTTCTCGTGCAAGGACGACAGATCGAGGCTCGAGAAGTGTTTGTAGTGAGGGCTCGAGGTGGCCGAAGGCAGCAACGAGACCGTCGTATTTAGAGGACCAGTGGACGACGATGATGGAAGCGCCGACGATTGATTAAAGCCTGGTCGCGATGGCCCCCCCCCTCCATTCATTCCGTCGCGTTGTAGACGTACACCTGCAATGAATTCAATGATACAAGTCCATGCATTTGAGTGATAATAAGCTTCATTTACTGACTGGCCCTATGATCTCGTTGCCGAGACAACATTTCTTGAAGATTGAGGAACTATGTTTACCACGACAAGCAAAATCTGCATTGCCGAAGTAGCACCGCTGGACCGACCGATAGTCCTTGGGAGAATGAATGCCTCTTTGGTTTGCTCTGATTTTCTTTCCACGCCCAAGAACGCCTGCTTGCCACCAAGTCCTGCAGAGGGCAATGGTTCTTCAAATCGTGAAGACACCCAGTAAAAGAGCGCCAACGCCGAAAAGTGCCTCCACCCAACACAATAACAGTGGCAATACCCACGAGCCAGACAGTCCTGACTGCGATCTCCTTTTGTTGCTACTTCCAAGGAAAAGACACAAAAAGAATGTGTGCGAAAACTATATACAATGAGCGAATAAAATGCCATGCTATTCAGTCAAGAACAGTCGGCTGTTGGGTATCTTGGAAAGTGAAGTATGTACTGTGAATTTTGGGTCATGAGAATTGTTGTCGCTGCTGAATCCAGCACTGGCTTCTTGATCTTGAGCCCTGGGCCTCTGACAGACGCAGGGGCCGTTCATGGTGGAATTCCTCGACTGCTTGCGTCATACGCTCCTGACATGCGTATGGTTTTCCTCTATAAGCTTGTTCGAGAGTCTTCAAACACAAGGATGTCTAGTATGGGCTCTGCGGCGGTCGTGAGAACGGTGCACACAGCTGCGGGCTTAACTAGATGCTGTCTAGTGATCCAAGCTCTAGCTGACGCCACGCCTTCGACGACCGCGACTTGGGCCATCTGGTCTTTGTGAAAGCACATCTCGAAGTTGCCCGTCGTCCTTATCTTTATCAGGATGATGTACTCGAACATGTCTGTCAAATCTTAGCTCATCATCCAGACAGAGCCGTCTCTCGGTTGCCAACATACCTTTGCAGATTATCTGGCCTTGGGTATCTGTGTTCTCGGTCTGGACAAAACGGACAGACATATCCCGGCGACTCGTGAACAAGACCATGCCGAATCATTTCGTTCTTCCTCTTGAATCCCTTCCCGCCTTCTGCACGAGGGCAGTCCTTGACGGGACAATAATGCGGTCGAGATTGCGAATGAACATTGGCGTGCGAATTCAACAAATATTGCGTCTGGAAGGGTGGTGCCTTGCAGCCTTCGACCGTGCAAACATACTGTCCTTGTTCCGCCGAGTTGGAAAACGCCAAACCCTCGATGCTCATCCTCTCCGTAACCGACGCAGATGTCGCAGGTGTGGAAACAGACTGATCGCTCGGCGTACTGCCACTGGCGTAGTCAATGCTGGGCCGGTGAGACATCCCATTCGGTAGCCATGGAGGATATGGACCAGGCGGCACGATCGGTTGGTGAGGTGAGCGAGGTATCAAATCGTGTGGCGAGATGGGCGGTGATGCATGGCTCATGGAGGGAAGACGAGGCATGCCATGTAGCATGCCAGGCCCGGGTGGTGAATGTGAGAAGGACGGAGATAGAGCCTCGGGCCCAAGCTGATCCTTGAGAGAGGGTAGAGAAATTCCACCGTTTGTGTCGGAGCGGGGCGATGCATTCTGAATGGGTGGGAGACTTTCGTGTCCAATGCTTGCAGTGGGTGAGGCAAAAGAACCAGTCCTTGGTGTGTACATGCTACCCGGGCTGTATGGAGTTGGAAATACAGGATGAGGTCTGTCGTTTCGCACGGCGGTTTGCGGTCTCATTGTGGGGGACGTTGGTGACGCCATTGCCCGCGATTTTTCTGTATCTGGATCTCCGACTGTTGTTGGTGTCCGGCCGTCGTCACTGACCGACTTGCGGTTTAAGTCCAAGGCCGCAAGCGCATTGTCCGCTAGGATCTTGAGGTCATTGGGAGGACTGGGAGGCATTTCTGCTCTTCGGCCGAGGCCCACAGGATGGCGTTCCGGTGAAGTACTCATGCCTTCTCTCTCATCTGTAGATTCATCACTGTCTGGAGAAGTTGCCTCGTCCTCATCGCAAGGAAGCGGATGTAACCCGGCGTCCCTAGCAATTTCCGGATCCCTTCCATTTCCCATGATCCCTATCAAGACGGCATCGCCCTGGCTTGCTTGAACCTTTGGTCGTTTAGCTCTACCGCTACGAGAATTTGAAGGAGGACTGACGTGAACCAAGAATTTCTCAGGTTCAGGGCTGGGGCTTGGTCGGGTGTTCACCTTTGTGGCGACAAGACCAGGACTGTGCGATAGCACCGCATCAGGGTCGTAGAAGTCATGAGCAGACGTAGCAGTAGCTGTCGTCATGGCTGCTGTTCGGCTCGTAGCTCTTGCAAACGATTCTAGGTGGATGAACTCGCCATGAGGGGTCGAGGGAAGGTTGTGCAGACAAGGCTGAAGGCGTCGATCGGCGCGCAAAGTTCCCCGCTGTCTAACCTCCTCTTCACATGGGCCAAGTTCCAGCCTTTCCTGAAATATGGACACTTTGCTGCTACGCAACCGTGCCGCTCGGCTTGCTCAGCCTTACTCCGTGATCTTGTTTGCTGTTGCTCTCGCTCTTATTGGCAGCCACTCTGCGCCCCTTGCCTTGGTGAAAGGTTGAACAAAAATATGCGAATGCGGCCGCAATGTCCTGAAAGATCTTTCCCCCCTTTTTTTAAATTAAATAAGAGGAAAGGGCCTAATTTTACAAAAAATGAGTCCAGGAAGTTTCAGTTGAACGTTGCTCGGATTTTTGATACTGGAGGCTGAACGTGCGAGTGAAGAAGAGCTGGGAAGTTGGAGGCCAAGTCCGGGGACGGGTGGTGGTCGAGGTAAACGCAAGCTGCCCGCAGAGCCCCAAGTCTAGGGAATGCGGCGCAACAGAGCCTCTTGAACAATATGGGGAAATGCTTGGCGCGTGACCTTTAGAATTGGGAAGACGGGGTTGGGCGGGGTGAAGGCCGGTAAATTGCTGGGAACAAAACGGGGGTGGGCGCAACAGGGATGGCCGTGGATCGCAGAGGAGACAGCGCGGGAGATGGTCGTGTCCGTGAGGGGGGTGACCTTGATAGGCGGGCCACAAGCAGAGTTCTACGCCTGTTTGCCCTGTGCTGCACCAGCGCGAGCTCTGTCAAATCGCCCGAGGTTGCCAGCGCCGTGTCAAGGCCGTAGTCAGGCTGACTATGGGGCGAGTATCCGTCCACCCCGAGAGCTGTGTCGGTTGATGCAAAAGAGCCCAGTTGTTGTTGGGAGGGGGGGGATAATCGGCCCAGAATATTAGTTTGGGCGAATTCGCCAAGACAATGGCAAAGACAGGTGTATTTGCGGACCAGACGAGTCTAATGAGGCTCTGGGGGGAGTGGGCGTAGTGTGGCCGTCGCTTCCGAGACTGTGGATCCTGCTGCCCAGTGTAGCGTGGTGTGCGCTCTGAGCTCTGATGTTCTGGGCACTGGGCGCTCGGCGCTGGGGTGTTGAGCGCCTGTGGACACGTTGGAAAGACGTGGTTGGTGAGTAGCGCGAGGTCGAACCGGGCGGGTCAAGATTACACCAAGGTTCTAGAGCCTCGCGCGGAATGTCTCGCTCTTAGCCTGTCGAGGAAAAAGACAACAGATTCAAGCAAGGCCAGGCAGGAAGGTGGCAGTGGGATGGTGATGGCAGATTGGGGGTGTATGGAGAAGTTCCGACAGTGTCAGGTGTCCGGACTGGTAGATTGAGGGACATCTATCCGTAGGGTGGTGCTGATTCTGGTTGAGTAGTGATTCAGATGCCAAAGACAGGCACGCACAAATGTCTGGGTTTGAGGAGGTTCAGAGTAAATCAAAAACAGGGCAGATTTCAGCGTAGGACCATGGATCATGATCGACATGTGAGTGGCAGTGCAACAATGACTGGAGATTTGATTGGTGAGTCGGGATCGAGGGCCTGAGGCACAATAGAGAGAAGGCCTCAAGACGGAATGGGAAGAGATGGATTGAGTTTGGCTTGGTGTGGGTAGGTTAATTTCTGGTCCTGGGATGCGGGTGCAGAGACCAGACCGGACTAGACAAGACCAGACAAGAAAGAGGGCGACTGCCTGTGCCTGTGCTTGTGCTCGTGCCTATGCCTGTCGTCTGGGGAAGGTGCAGGAAGCAGTCTACCTCGGCGGTGGGAAGGGCTTCCAAGGGCAGCAGAATTGAGAAGGCGCACCGCACCGATCCTGGCCATCATGCCTTCCTTCCGTGCCAGGTGCCGCTCCTCCGCAAGGCCCCTTGCAAGCACGAGATATCTTTGGAATCGGACCGGATCAAGCCAAAGCAAAGTTACTGCAGGCCTCGTTGACAACATGATAGTGTGCCTTTAACCCTTCATGCTGTCGTCCTTGCCCTCGCCCCGGTCTACGTAGGCAATCTATTTCAGAGGTCGATTGTTTATGCGCCATTGGTCCTGGCCAGGATCCTGCTCAGTGGATGGGGTGCAGCATTCTGGGGCCATCCTGGGCCTCATCTTAGTGCAGGGCGACCAAACGAAACATTGGAACAATCACCAGGAACATGCGCGAATCACCCAACCCGACGATGCGAGCCCAGTAGGAGGGGTTCAAGGTTCAACGCTCCAAAGGTTGGGTGAGCTGGGGCTCCTCCCGCCGTGTCAGAGGCTGTCAGTGCAACCCTGCCCCGATCCAATGAACTTAAGCCGCATGAGGACGACGTCTGCACGTCCGCATTGCAATGCTGGTAAGCTGGCAGCTGGCAGCTGCACTCATACCCCATCTGCCCACACTATTTTCCCGACTATTTGTTGCTGTTGCTGTTGCTGTTGCTCTTCCCTCTCGTTCGCTAAGCTTGTTCCACTTTGGGCTCGCACGCACGAATGCTTCGAGTATCGCGCTTGGCTTTGGCTCCGAGTTGATCGACTTGACTCTGTTCAAAGCTGCAAGATCACACGAATTGCAGTGGCAAGGGGGCAGCACGACCACGACCACGACCCCCGGCCAAGATGGAGAGCTTGTTTTCAACGAATCAATATCATTCCCAAACTTCAGAGTCGGTCGTACTGTGTACTGTGTACAAATGCAACCACAAGGTAATGGACCGGCCTCTCTACCTCTTACAGATTACCTCGCGCGGTACCCCAATCTGGTCTTAATTTGCCAACAGAGCCATGATTCGACGTCCCGGAAACTCTCTACTGCGTAGTCAGACTCCGATGCTGCCGCCAGCCGTTCATCTGACTGTCCACAGAGAGGCCGCCGGACGAACGCTATTAATATCTCTCTGATGTGACCTGCTTTGGCTCTTCCCCATGGGCGGCATGAAACAAATTTCCCTTGCTGTTCCACGTCCTTCGTGGCACTCACCCCTCTACCCCCCTCCCCCCCGGCCGCGCATGGTTCTGGAGCTGACCCACAACACCAGCGACGTTTCCGCCATAGTACCTTGCTCGCAGCCTCCGTTGACGAAACGATGGGTCTTGGATAATTGTATGTCCTGGGCCTGTTCCGACGGTTCTCGCTCAAGCTCTCCCCACGTTCTGCAATGGACCCCCGGAATTATCCGTCCTCAATTCATCTACCATCCACCACCACATTGCACTCTTCAGGGTTCTTCCTCACTTGTCTGTGAATCCTTATGAAGCTGGAGCATGCGCTCCCACACATGTTCCACCGGACTTCCAACGTTCTAATGTGGAAAGGCGTACACAGTCCTGCACCAAAGTTGCCTCGGTGAAGAAGAACACCACCATATTGACAACGGCGTCAATCCACTTGCCTGACCTGCCTATCCTGCCTAACCTGCCGAGCCTGCCGAATGTCTGTTCGGCCCCCAAGAGTTGCTCAGAAACAACACCACTGGCGACGTTCGCCATATGTTCGTCCCAGCGTATGGTGAGCATGATCACTGGTGCGACATGCTGCCTGCCTGCAGCAGCCTCCTCACCTTGCATCTCTAGCTTATGTGCGTGCAAGTCTCGTCTAGTCGAACACCCTTTTTGTCCTGGAGTCACCGGCCATTGTTGCCCCTGGCTTGCATACACCCATCGCATGACTTCAAAGTGGAACTCAAGGGAACATCGCGTGGTCTCGCCATGCGGAGAAAAACGTCTCTGCGGGTTTTGTGTGTCCGGGGCCCATGGTCCAGAATTGCCATGCTATGACGACGGCTTCTTAGGTCTCGCCAGGGTCTTGCACCATGTCTAGCTTGATGGATGGACTTGATGGTCCAGCAAGCAAGGCATATGGAAAAGCTCCCAGCGGATGCTACTTTTGGGCTTCAGAATCGGCCAAGAACGGCCCTTTTGCAGAAGCAGGGTCGGCTACGTTGTACCAGGTGATGCTCAAGTGGGGTGCCTGAATACGTCTCCTTCGGCGTGGCTGAGCCCGACCAGTCATCTTGAAGTGACCCCCAGATTCTCAAGACACATAGCAATGTTACCACACGCTCACCGTGAAGAGGGTCGTACAGGAACTCAGCCTCAGAAACCCACCCGGCCCAATCGATTTTAAGAACATTCGTTGTGTCCCAGGCCGCCCAACTGTCCAGTTCGGCACTTCACTCGCTACCTACTGTGTGAGTGCGACGAATAAAGCGCACCCACGCCGAGATGAGTTCACTTGAGACTTGATATGATCATCTGGATGAATCGTGACCACTCGAGCCCCTGGCCTGTCCGTCTCAGACGTCGTGCTTGGTGATGGTTTCTCTTTCCGATGGAGGGATTCTGCCTCATGCCCTCGTCTATGCCCAGTTTCTACTGGCGTGGACATTCCCTTTCTAAGCTTTTACATCCTTGTATTGCAACCCGCCCTCATGCATCGAAAGCCCGCATTCGCAAGCTTCGATGCACCTCTCGCATGTCACTAGCACGAACGTTCCCGCCTATGACATTGAGGCTCTAAAAAGGCGTGGCTGCCGCAGGCCGCTTACCAAGTCTGACGTCCCACACCATTTGATGACCAACGAGGCCTTTTCAGCTTCGATGTTCCCGTTTTCCCAGATGTGGATCGAGACTGATACATTGGCAGCAGGCTCTCCGAATACTGCTCTTTGTGATTCTTGGTATTCCAATACTGCGGACTGCTTGATATCATCAACGTCTTTTCGGGCCATCCTCCGGTTTCCCGTGCTCAAGTCTTTCTTCCCAATGAGCGAGCTCCTTGCTGAGGTGAAGCTGCTCTCAAACCACCCGCAATGCTTACGCTCCAGGAAACCAGAACCCACAGGCAGTCCAGCGGTGTGCTCTGTTGGATGCCGTTGTGTAATTCCCAAGCATTCGCCACGCAACGGCACATTAGCCCAAGCTCAGCTGCATCACCCTTGTCAGAGTTGACAAGCTGGACAAGGCAGATAGGTCGTCGTCGACGCCCGCATTGGTGACGCCCTTTTCTCTGCTTTGTTTTTTCTCTTTGCTTTTTCAGCCGCTAACGGCGTATCGGATTTGAGCCGCAATGGCAACGTTTCGCTATCATCTTCATTTCTACTTGGATTTTTTTTTTGAACCATATTTTTGTGACAGGAGTGGAGTAAAGGTTGGGCAGCATCAAACATGAATCCTCTTGGACTTCAGGACTTCCGTTGTCGTCATTGGTAAGTGGTGGCGCCACGCAACATGCTTCTTCGTACCTATCCTTGTGTGTATGTGAGCATCGCCCAGGCGGACTATCGATGCAATCATAGACGGGCCGTGGGCTGTGTAGGTGTGGCGCTGGGGGTTCTTGCGACTGTGGGAGACCTGTTTTCCTTCATGCCAGTAATAACGTGTCTGTCTGTGGCCATAGCATTTCGATATGCGAAAAGGGGGGACGCCGCTGAAGAGGCCAACCATCCGCCCACTTCTACACCACTAACACGGCGGAGAGAAAGAGAAACTCGTTCTTTCATGTTTCGGTATGGCCCGTCAATGTCTACCTTCCCACTAATCTCGCCACGGTGCCTAGACCCGTCGTATATGGGGCTCTGCTATCTCTTGCCGCCGACGATCTTTGTCGGATCACCAAACAGAGGGCTCGGCGTGCTCATGTAGCTGCATGTCTGCTTTATATTTGTCATTCTTGGCTGCTTCACTATTCAGCCTAATTTGCATGCAACTTGGGGGCTCCGACTTTTTTTTTGAATTTTCTTTTTATCTCCCCCAATCCTTCAACTTTGGCGCAACAGAGGGCGTTCCTGTGATGTAAACGTAGGTATTCTTTGGAATAAGTTTCGGGCAGGGGCGAGCGGTTGATAAGAGCACATAAGTTCGAATGAAAGGATTGGTTAGTAAGGGATTTAGTGCGTGGGGGAGTGTGTGGCTCAAAAGGTCGTGACAACGTGGCCAATCTCGTACGTTCGTCGACTCGCAAGGGCACCTTTAACATGGCAAGAGACAATTCCATCTTCTGATCGGTGACACGAGATGTGTTTCATCCAGCACCCTATTACGTATTGCAAAAGGGCAGGTGGGAAAGATTGTTATATTGGCCGAGATAGAGATGGGAGAACACCGCCATATGCTCAAGTTATACGCCAAATGCAGGCCAGCAAGAGGCAAGTTGGTCGACCAGCAAAAGATTGTTAACAAGCATATGACCATTGTTTGGCCTTTGATATGCAACCATACCCCAAGGTTGAAGGCTGCTGGCTTAAACGGTATACTGCCTCCCTAGATCGAGCACCGGTTCTATAACATCCTACTAAGATGCGCCAGGGTCGTGGGTTCAAATTGTATAACTTGGTCAACAAAAAAATCAAAAGAAATATCCTTCAACTTCCCGTAAAGTTCGCTGGCCTGGGCAAAGGTTGTTGTGTAAGTGACGCGCTGCAGGTATGATCAACCACGGCCCTTTGTTGACTGGAAAGGCAGTGCGTAGAAGGACGAGCCGTTCTTTTTTTTGTCCATTATTCGGAGTGTAGTGTAGTGTTGATTCATCGTGCGCTTCACAGGTAGACGTCTACATGACAACATAGGAGCTAAAGCGACCAGAATTACTTTGCACGATGAATGGAAACATGCAAGATGAAAATAGAGCGCATTGATTCTCATTAAGCCGCATCCGAGAGGACTTTTCGCGCCCTTCTTCGCCTGTAGTGATGCCCAAACGCCCGCCCCTTCTTTTCCTTTCCTTTCCTGCTACCAACAAGATGCCAGCCCAAACTATGAAGTATTACACATGCTTGATCCCTATCTTGAAATTACCCTCACCCTGATCTAGGACCGGAGTGGGTTGCTAAGCGAGACGAGTAGCAGCAAACACGATTCGTGTGCCTCTCCTTCTCAATGATGGGTCCTTCGCTAGCTCACTGTCCCAGTCCCTATTCATGGAGAGGCTATTCTTGTGACTGCAAAACAGGCCCATGAGCCTATCAATGACCCGAGAACAACTCTCGGGTCAGCCATGCCCATCATCCTGAGGAGGACGGCTCTCCGGCCACCTCTCGCCCGGCCACCTCTCGCCCTGGACCGATGGACGCGATCTAGCTCCTAGGCCCTCTGCCGTACAGCAGTCAACACACGCTCAGGCTGACGTTCACGAACCTCGCGCTCGAGTCTGCGCATCTGTTCCTCACGTTCAACTGAGCTGGTCCTGACGCTTAACTACGGCCAATTTGGGCGCATAGCAATCTATTCAGGCCTTGCAAGCCCTCGAATCGTGAAGGGAACTCCACTACCACCATCAAGAGCATGTGTAGCAGGTTTGGGTGTCCGGTTCGTGACGGCTGGCTTCTAACCCCACCGCGAGCCCTCTCTCTCTGCCTCAGCCCTCTTGAGGGTATCTTCGCCATCGAGCACCTCGCCGCCTCTTCTCTTCTTCCTGCTTGTCCTCCCACTATCTCCACCCTCGTCACCACCACTCCGTCTCTTCAGCCCGCCACCGCCCATCCCCGCAAGCCGCTGCGTCTCTTTGAGTAGTCTCTCACGGTTGCGTGCCTCGCGTTCCGCCGCATGGGGATCCTTTGGCAGCGTCGCGGCGCGCGGGCCTTTGGGAATTGACGAAGATGAGCTAGATGGTCTTGATAAAGAGGGACCCTTGGTAGACTGAGAGGGTTTCGGGGCGTTGAAGATGCTGTAGTTTTTGGAGATACTTCCCCTGGGCCCCGTAGGTGGGTTGAACTCCTTCACATCGCCACCCCGATCTGCGCTGGGCTCAGTCGGCGTCGGAGGCTCTGCAGTGCTGTGCTTACTGCGGCGCCTTTCACGCTCCTTGTCCCGTTCACGCTCTCGGTCGCGGTCACGATCACGATCACGATCACGGTCCCTGTCCCGGTCTCCTCTCTCGCGCTTGCGGTCACGGTCTTTGCCTTCCCGCTCGCGCTCGCGCTCGGAGCGGCTGTCTCGGTGTCGGTGGCTGTGGCTTGACTTATGCTTGTGATCCCGCTCCTCATCATCATTCCGGTCACGCTCGCGCCGCTTCCCCCGACGGCTTGACTTACGGCTCCCGGGCGAGGCAGACCTGGACCGATCGCCGTATTTATCTTCCCTGGAAGACCGCGGCTCGTCGTCGTCATAGTACTTCTTGCTGCTGCGATGCCGATGGCGACGCTCTTTCTCCTTCTCGTAGTCGCGTTCGTCCACATCCTCATCTGAGCGGTGCTTGCGCTTACGATCTCTGTTTTCACGACTGCGGCTACGAGAGTTGGATCGCGTGTCTGTTCCACGGCGGTCGCGGTCCCGGTGTCGATCGCTCCTATCCCGTCCCGTTCGGCTCCGGCTGCGGCTGCGGCTGCGCTCGCGCTCGCGCTCGCGGTCGCCAGTTTCGCGACGTTTCACCGTGCTTGCGATAGAATTACTCCTCGACCTACGCCGATCTCGCTCGCGATCATCATCCAAGGGCGTGTTCATTGACCCGTGGCCACTCTGGACGCTGGGGCTCTGAACACCATTGGTGTTGATACTCATAGGCTCGTCGCCCGGGATCGAATACCCTTTGGCACGCAAATGCAACAAGCTAGTGTTGGGCAGACCCTGGCGCATGGCCTTGGGCCCCGTAGGTGCATTCAAAGGAACATCGGGCACAGGGACAGCGGGGGGCGGCATGCCTCCAAAGCTACCTCCTCGCTGCTGGTTGCCATATGTAGGCCCATTGGGTCTCATACTGAGGGATACGACGTTGCCGCCATTCTTGTTACCATCCGGATCCAGCTCCACTGTTTCGATAACTGAGATAGGTTGCAGGCCAGAGCCATCAACTGTACTTTGTACGCCATTTGTATCCTCCTTGGTGTCCTTATCGCCGCCTTCGTCGGCGCCGTCGATGCCTTCGGTCTTTTGTGCATCTTGGCCATCGTCCTGTGTAGTCTCACGACGGAGTGCACGGCCGTACTCGTCGACATTCTTGTCGCCTTCGCCATTACCAGGAGACGCGTCCAGGCCATTCTGTGAGCCGCCAGACTGGGGAACATTGGCAGCCTGACCTATCATGTTCGAGCCGTACTGATGCTGCTGTTGGTTCATGTAGTTCTGGTTCTGCCCCTGGTAGTTGCCCTGTTGTCCATATCCAAAGCCTCCGCGACCATAGTTGCCGTATCCACGGCCACGGCCCCTGCCACGGAAGTAGCCTCGGCCGCCGCGGAAGTCATTGAATTGGTTGTTTTGCGGGCCAAAATTACCTTGATTGTATCCTGTGTGGAAACCAGAGTTAAAATTCCCATAATCACCGTTACCCATGCCAGAAGCACTTGGATGATTGTAATTATTTTGGCCGTTATTCCATGCTTGCGGTCCGTTCCAGTTCTCTTCGGAGCCACCATTGCCATTGAAACCTCCCATGCCGTTCATCATGCTCATGTCCATGCCTGGCGCACCGAAGCCATTGTTCATCTGGTACATGCTGTTCATCATCGAGGGATCCATACCCATGCCGGGCATTCCTGAGAATGTGTCAGCTTGACATACTGCCTGGATGGTGAGAAATGGACAAGACTCACCCATCATGTTGAAACCAAAACCGTTAGGGGCCATTCCGTTCTGCATGGCCATCATCATTTGCATCTGATTCATTTGGCTGAAGTCACCACCGGCAAAGGGCATGTTCGGGACATTCATGCCGTTGAACCCAAATCCATTAGCAAAGCCTGGCTTCTGCTGATTGTCCACAGCGGTGCCTTCAACACCCTCGCCCGCTTCCTCCGGAGCTGCCTCGGTGTTGTCCTTCTCTTCAATCGGCTCACCAGTGGCTTCATCTTGGGTATCCTTGGTCTCGTTCTCTCCAGATAGTTGGCCGTCTGCAGGTAGAGTCTTCTGTTGAGGCATTAGTATGAGTTATTTGAATCAGAAAATGCACGCGGCGCACCTCTCCTTCGGCAACAGGCGAAGCTGCTTTGCCCTCCTCTGGTGCATCAAGACCAGCTTCTTCGTTCGCCGGGCCAGTCGCCTCAGCACCTTGTCCACCATCTTGAACAGCTGTGGTGGCAGACTCTGTAGCTACCTCTTCAGTAGGAGGCGCGGCAGGTGTAGCGGAAGGCTTCGCATCAACCGGGGTGATGGGTGTGGCGGGCGTGGCTTCTTTTGCTTGCGAGGAGTCCCTCTTCTTTTCTGCCGTCTTCAGGAAGGCTCTGGTCGTCATGCGAAGCTTATTATTTGGCTTGCAGTCGTCGACAGAGACGGGGGTGTGCTCGCAGACAGGGCAGGTGGATGGAAGGGTAGTTTTGCCTGTCGCTGTTGTCAGTCACGCCAAGGTGAGGCCGACAAAAAGGTTGCTTGCTTACAGTTTTCGCAAATCATCTGCTCGCAGCAAGGGGTCTTGAAGGCGTTGACCGCCAGCTTGCTGCAGATAGCGCAGCGAAGTTTGAACGGGACTTCATCCTGGGGTAGCGAGCTGAGCCCAAGTTAGTACAGGCGCCAAGCACGGCGCGAGGAATCAGAACAAGTACCTGATAAGTTCGGCCAGCGCAGGCGTCACTGTCACGTAGTTTGCTGCCATTGTGGCAGTTGTGCGGAAAAGAGAGGTCGAAGGGTCGTTGGCCTGGGCTGTGACACGACTGCGGCGCGGAATGAAAGGACGCCGACGGTCGTTATGTGCGTGAGAAAGGGCGGTCCATTTGTAAACGAGACCTGCCGAAGGTTTGGTTGATCAGCGACAAAATCACGCAGTAGGATCTGATCAAAAGAGTTGTTCAACTCTGGCGTGTCGTGTCGTGTCGTGTCGGACCTGCTGCTGTGGCCGGCGCGCGCTCAGGGCTTGCTTTGGAGAAGAATTTAGATTGACGGTGCACGGACCAAGTCGCCTTAGCAGCCTCGCGAACCGTGTAGGTGGTCCTGGAACACCCAATGCTACGATACTAATTCTGATTCAAGGAATCTTGCCTGATTGGTAAGGACGCGGATCTATTCAGACTCACGGGTGACGGTCGCACGAACGCTGCAAGCAACAGAGCAGGTGTGTACTTTAACACGTCTTCATAGCCCAGGGACATGTTGGCATTCTGGCCACCGTTCGAAATGCAGACACACCTGGCAGATACCATGTTCAAACAAATGAATGAATTCGCTGCCTGAACAGAACGACAAAGTCATGCTGGAATGATCTTCGCGAAAAAAAAAAAAAAAAACACATATTATTCCCAAGTGACCTGCCCTTGAGACCAAACACTCCTCCCCGCCCCAATACCAAAACAAATGCGATGCTTCATGGACCAATCTCGCCCAAGCACATGAGCCTTGCACCCAGTCTTTTTCTAAAGACGTGGCCGCCTATGCGCTGTCTCCCCATTCCACATCTCCACTGCGTATCTCCTCACGCTGGCCCTCCTCTAACAAGCGCACCCCTCCTTGCCGGCTTGGTCTCGAGGACCGGTCAAATTCACCCTCTGCTCCTCGCCTCCCCTGCTGGCTGCATTCGATGCACCCGGACCCCTGGCACTCTTGAGTGATGTCTCGGGGATGGCGTTGGCAATCGCTGTAAATACTTCTGTCACGTTGTGACCCGTCTTTGCACTGGTCTCGAAAAACAACAGCCCCTCCTCTTCCGCGTATGCCTTGGCCTCCTCAGTCGACACCTTCCTCGCATCTCCCGAATCGTCCGCATCATCACCACCGCTATCACCTCCGCTCCCGCTGCCGCTTGCTTCGTTCGTCAAGTCCAACTTGTTTCCGACCAACGCGATGACGATGCCGGGGCTCGCCTGACGCTGCAGCTCGGCGACCCAGTGCTTGGCCTTGATGAGCGAGGTGGGCTTGGTAAGGTCGTAGACGACCAGCGCAGCTTGGGCGTTTCGGTAATACATGGGCGCCAGAGACGCAAAGCGCTCCTGACCGGCCGTGTCCCAAATCTCAAACTTGATGGTCCGTGTCGGCAGGCTGCACTTCTGGGTGAGGAAGGCGGCGCCAATGGTGGGCTCCTTGTTCTCTTGGAAGTCGTTGTTGACGAAACGTAACACTAGTGAGGATTTTCCCACGGCGGCCTCGCCAAGAAGCACCAGCTTGACGCTGCTAGACGGTTTGGGCGCATTGGAGTCCGCCATTCTGAAAGGGATCTTTGGGGTTGAAATCGCTTGCTTCTTGGTCGTTGATCGGTTGCCTTATCGGAGAGCTCGGAAAGGATCTCGTTTGACAAAAGCAAAGTCGGTTGTGGGATAAAAGTGTCTGCACTTGTTAAGAAATTGTGCAAATCGATGGCGGGTGACGAGGCCAGATGGCGGAGTGCGTTGTACTATAGTAGGTTGGAGGCTGGAATCGTTGTGTCAGGTTGTTGGTTGCTGGGAGCCTGGCGTTGATGACGAAGTGCGGGCCACGCGGGTAAGGCGCTCCGGCGGCTCAGGCCAGCCCACCCTGTTATCTCTTATCGAAGACCCTGCGACTTCGCAAAAAAAAAGTTTAGGATCATTGCATTCTTCAGATTGCCTCCTTCAAACCAAACAATCAGCGCTTCTTTGAGTCCTTTTCCTGTAACCGAGACAGTCAGGACTTTCTAATATTTGCACAAGACTGGATCACATTTAACCAGCATCGATAGACATTGCAGAATTGCGCACACGGTCTGCTACTTCTGGTTCCCCCAGCGCAAAGCGCTCTGCTCCGAGCAACCATCCAACATGGCGAAGAACACGCTGTTTGACGACGACGACTCGGGAAGCGAAAATGGGTTCGCAGAGACAGCCCGTGGGCAGGAACTCAAGATTAATGAGGAGTACGCACGCCGGTTCGAGCATAACAAGAAGCGCGCGGAGATTCACAGACGTAGGTTTCCACCTTCTCATTCCTTTACCCGCCTTTGACTGCCCTCGCTAATTCCACACAGTCGAGGAGAAGTATAAGCCCAAAGGAGTCAACGGCGACGATGAAGACGATGAAGATTCCTCTTCGGACGAGGATGAAGACGAAGACGCCTTCCTAGCCACCGAGGAACTCGACGCCGAGATCTCTGCCACCCTAGCAGCTATCAAAAACAAAGACCCTAGGATATACGACAAGGATGCCAAATTCTTTAACGCCCTAGATGAGAACGCGCCGGCACCGAAGGAAAAGACGGCCAAGCCGATGACGCTGCACGATTACCATCGCGAACGCTACATGGCAGGCGACACAGGCGCGGACGACGAGGCCGAGACCGATGCGCCCAAGACATTTGTGCAAGAGCAAGCAGACCTGAAGAAGGAGCTTTTGGCCGAGATCAAAGCAGAAGAGGGATCGGATGACGAAGACGAGGATTTCATCAAATCCAAGCCGGGCCAGACATCAAAAGTATCGAACGGCGTCCACCCGTCACGAGAGGAGCGCATCAAGCCCAAGGCCAAGGACCTGGATATTTCCCTCGCTGACAAGGATCCGGAATTATACCTATCGAATTTTATGGCATCAAGGGCCTGGGCCACACAGGACGGGTCGAAGTGGGAGGCCTTTGAGTCCGACGAAGGCGAGGGCAACGACGATGCTGACGAGTGGGAGACGGCGTACAACCTGCGTTTCGAGGACCCCGCCAAAAGTAACGAGGTCCTGATGTCGTACTCGCGAAAAGTTGTGGAGGCTCGGTCCGTGAGGCGTGAAGAGGCCAAAGGCAGGAAGAGACAGAGAGAACTGGAGAAGGAGCGCAAAGAAGAGGAGAAGCGCCAACGACACGAGGAGCGTGCCCGATTAAAGCGTCTCAAGATCGAGGAGGCCGAGGACAAGCTCAAGAAGATCAAGAAGGCTGTCGGCCTCAAGGGCAAGGCGCTGAAGGATGACGAGTGGATGAAGCTGCTCGAGGATGCCTGGGAGAATGACAAGTGGGAGGAAGAGATGAACAAGCGGTTCGGTGATCAGTACTACGCCGAGTTGGAGGCGCCAGATTCAGACGAGGAAGGTGACAGCGGCAAGTCCCACAAGAGCAAGAAGCCCAAAAAGCCAAAGTGGGACGACGACATCGACATCAAAGACATAATTCCCGATTTTGAGGACGATGAAGCCAAACCCAACATCACTCTTTCCGACTTGGAGGAAGCCGAAGACGAAGGACAAGACGCAGGATCTGACTTGGATGATGACGACGACGACGACGACGACTCGGCCCGGCCCTCCAAGAAGCGCAAAACCACAAAAGCCCTCAAATCCGAGCGCCAATCCGCCAAGCGCGCCTCGCGCCAAGAACGCGCCAAAATCGAGGCCCTCGTCGAGTCCCAGATGGAGCTCGACGACCCCACCGTCCTCGCCACGTCGCGCAAGAACCAGAAGCAAGCCGGCGCGCCCGCCGCCGGGTTCCGCTACCGCGAGACGAGCCCGCAGACATTTGGCCTCACGCCGCGCGACATTTTGCTCGCGCCGTCCGACTCGGCGCTCAACGAGTTTGTCGGCCTCAAGAAGCTGGCGACGTTCCGCGACCGCGAAAAGAAGCAAAAGGACAAGAAGCGGCTCGGCAAGAAGGCCCGGCTGAGGGAATGGCGGCGTGAGGTGTTTGGGCGCGAGTTTGAGCATACGGGGCCTACGTTTGGGTTTTCGGCAGACGGCGCTGGCGATGTGGGTGCGGATGAGCAGGTGGATGTTAAGGCCGGGAAGATTGGGGCTGAGGCTGGTGAAAGCAAGAAGAAACGCAAGAGGGGCAAGGGAAAGAAGAAGAGTGTTGCATAATCATGTTGCGAGGCTCATCATGATGATTTTGTTGTGGATCAAGTTGTCTTCTACTTGCAAGGACAATCCGCTCAATCGAAGCTAGGCATTTAAAACATGTCGCTCAATTCAACGGCGAGAATGAATTGAACATATTTTCCAAAATTGCTGCTTAATCAAAAGTGATAGAACGGGACCTGTCGAGGACAGGCTCGTTGCCAAAAGAATGACCCCATGCTTTTACACAGACTAGACCTTGCCTTTGTTTAGCCTTGCGCCCACTTTCTGAGCCCTTGCAAAAACCAACAGGTACACCGACACCGTAAAAGCATGGTCAAAGGATCATAGCACCACTTTCCCCATCTCTTCGAGCGTTGCTCTAACCACATACTCTCTCTGCAATGAGTATTTCCTTGGAGTCGCTTTGAAAGTCTGCTGTTCTCTTGCATCGTGCATCGTGCATCGTGCCCCGTGCCTCCTCTCTCATGGTGATTGATCATCGTTCTTCCATAACACACGTGAATAACCTTATCTTCTGGGCGCGCCCACTGATCGCCAAAGACCCTGACCAGACGCCGGCGCTTCTGAGCCAATGCGGTTCTATTGTCTCGTAGGCCATCCTAATGACTCCCAGGAGCCCTGCCTGCATTGCCAGCGGCATTTCCGAACATGCTCCCAAACTCCAATCCGCCACCCATGCCACCCACGTCGCCAACTTCAGGCGTGTCTAGTCCAAACGCCGCCATATTGAACCATGAATTTGATGGATCGTGACCGTGTCCATATACTGTATGATGCGGATTTCCATGAGAAGCGTCTGATCCGGTACTATGCGGAGGCACACCGTTGCCACCGCGGGGATTCTCGCTCGAACTGCCACCGTGGTCACCGTTGCTCCACCCGGGTAGAGAATCCATGAGCGCTGCCGCCGCTGTTGTAGGGTCGATGCCGGGTGGCGTGCCAAACTGACCGCCGAGCATGGCGTGCGTCTGTAGCATGTTCTGTTGTGCAAGCTGGAGGCCAAGCATGTCGTTATACATGCCGTGATGTTGCTGATGACCCGTGAACTGGCTGTGTCCGACGGCAACCGGTGAAATAGGCGAAATAGCTGGGCCGTATGCGTTGGCGTGCTGGACCGCGGAAAGGCCACCAAAAGTCGTGGCGCCGCTCGTTTGGCCACCAAGAGTAGCGCTCGAATATCGATTGCCTTGCTGGTGTTGTTGCAAGCGAGCAATTTGCTCTGGAGTAAGTTCTGTCATCAGTGACTGCAGCTGTTGGCCGTGGTTTTCTCGGGTCGTCATGCTTGCTCTGCGCTTCGCGGCGATGGAGGCCTTGCGTTTGAGGGACATGGAGTTGGAGCGGCCAGAAGCGTCACGAGTATCGGGTGACATGGCAGTGAAGAACTCTTCCACAGTATGCAGCTCGGGCTTCTGTTCGAGTACCGCGTCCTCGCCCTTCTCTTTCTTCTTCAAATATGCTGGGTCGATCCAGTCGGACTCGGACAATCCGTTTGGATAGCGATCGAACCAGTCGCCATACTGGAAAATCGGGGTTGAAGAAAGGTCAGATAGCCCGCCATTCCGGTGTCCATCGGTGCAGTCGCGGAACTGAACACGTAAGGTATCCAGTATGAAGTTGAAGAAGCCCCAGACACGCTTCATCTTCTGGAAGAATTTGATGTTGGTGCCCAAGTGTTGTTTCGAATTGGCCTCGATTGTCTTATTGCCCGAAAAGTTGCCGAAAATATGGACAGTACTAGAGAGGAACGCACAGTAGCCTAAAAATGGAGCGTTGACGGTAGAGTATGCTTCCGAATCTTTTAGTAGTTCAGAGATGCGATTCGCAGCGGCGAAAGCGCGTGCACCGGCCTTGGTGACGAAAGCCGTAGGTACGTTTTGTTGCGTCTTCGAATCGGGTGAGACCGCCAGGCGGCTTAAGAATAAGATGTTTTGCTGTATGGCGATGTGCAAGAACACGAACTGGTTGACAGTCCCATCGGTTTCGTGCAAAGAGAGGTTGCCCGCGTTGTAAACCAGCGATTCTGGTAATGAGGTGGCCATATCTTCAGCTTCTTTGATCAGCCTCGAATACTCGGAATCCTCGTCCCACAGCAACCTGGCGTCCGTCTCCTTTCCTCCTTGATTGAGATGCATAATGATTCGGCCCCAGATGGAAATGGTTTTGATCATATAAGCGGCTACTCCCATGTTCTCCTTGGCATTGACCTGCTCACCGTCCTCTGAATACTGAGTATCTGGGATTTCGCCATGCAGATTTTCAGTCGGTGCAGGCATGCCAAACTGGAAGTTCTTCTCCTTGACTGGCAATGGGATTCTGAGTGCCTCTTCTTTGATGAACGTCGGCCGGTCAGTTCCCGATGAGTTGAATCGGTCCATCATGAAGCACGCCCACATTGTCCTTCGACGGATTTCTCGATCCACGAAAGTAAGTTGAACGCCTGGCTTCTGAGGATCGTAATCGAGGTCTTTGTGTAATTGCAGCGCGAACGCCATTCGGATTGCCTGCCCACCTAGTGCCCAGCTGCGACCCCCATGACACGTTCCAAATTCATGCAGGCCGAGGAGGAGGAGGCATGTCAGGACGGTGATGTTGGGCCATTCATACCGCTTTGTCACAATCTCTCGGGCCACATCTGCCCATTCGTCGCCACGCAAGAAAGCTGGTTCGCTGTTCAATTTCGGGTGACGCGAAAATCGGGCGGAGACGGCGCAGACTGCGAGAATAAGTACAGGAGGCAGCGTGCCAGCTCTGTGTCGTGTGTCAGATCGTCCCCAGATATGGTGCGGTTCAACGCAAAACTCACCTTAGCTTCCTCATATAACTAGGTTGGTGTAGGATATGGTATGCTTGGCCATAGACATTTTCAAAGAAAACCCCAGCAAGATGCTCCTGGATCTCCCTTGGCGGTAATGACTCGAGTCCCTCTTGCAAAAGTTGCCTTTCTTCGGATTCGTTGAAGAGGTTCGGCTTGGATGGGCTATTCATATTGGTCGTCGTGGGTGCCTTTGCCCAAGAATCCAGATCAGGACCATTGCCGAAGGCCTCCTCGGCTCCTCGCTTCCTTGAGACCTTGCCGGACCCAAGCGTCCCAGGAATGGCAGGCTTCACATTTGCTCGGGGTACTTGAGGAGCGATGTTCTCCTGATCGGTCTTTGGAACAATTTTAATAATGCGTTCCTCCATACGCTTCAGGCGTTTGTCCAACATGGTCATGTAGTCGGTCCGGGGGGCGGCCTTTCGCGCAGTCACCTTGTAGACACACGGCACCTTGGAACGGACACAATGCTTGCAGCCGGGCTTTTCGCCCGAACAGCGGATTTTCTTCCTGCGACATGCGATGCAGGCCAGCGGTAGTCTCTTGCGCTCCTTGCCGGCCTTGGTCTTGAGCTCACTCCATGCAGGGGTAGAGTCAGTCTTGTCCTCTTTACGCTTGAAGCCCAAGTCGGATCCATCTCTAGGTCCATTCAAAGTGAGGCCGAACTCGTCGGACTGGGTGTCCTCGAGGGGGTTTGAGTGAGGTTGACTTCGCGGACTGTCCAGGTCCGAGCCCTCCATACTCGATCTTCCTCGTGACGAGCCGGGTCCTCCAAAGGCGGGAAGGTGAGGCAGGACGGAGTGTGCAGATGGGAGTTTGTCTGCTGGAAGGGACGAGGACGCAGGCTGCTGTTGTGAAAAGAACTCCAGAGACGGACCATAGTCTTGCTGAGGAAGGGAAGTGAGCGAGGACGACGACGAGGATTGTTCGTGGAGATCCTGGTAGGAGGGAACGGAGAGAGGGCCAGCAAAAGGGAGAGTGTTGTCTGGAGGCACTCTCAAATCGTTGCACTGGTGATGGAGAAGCAGAGCGTGGTCTTGCGCCTTGTTGTGGTCAGAAAGCAAGGTCGTAGATGTAGGCGTAAAGTCTGGTTGCAAACGGTGGGCAGGGGTGGGCTTGACATGGACTTGGGACGGAGCTGCTGACATTGCGCTTGCTAATGAAATGGCAAGAGACGATGATCATGGAGGGCGCGAGTTTGGGTTTAGGTACCCGTAGCGAACTAGAGCCCAAACGGTTGCAGGTGCAAGGGTCCTAGTCTTTTTGCGAGGTCGGCGGCCGTCGGGAAGCTAATTAGTTGGAAAAAGGGTCGAGCTATACCTTGGTATAAGTAGTCGATGGATCCTTGGAAGAGGCAATGCTGGAGGGTGATCCGGGCGCCCGTTCGTCAGCCTCGATTCGATCTTAGCTGCTGCGTAGCCCGGGTCGCAGGACTCTTGTCGCAGGAACTTTGTTGTCTTTCCCTTCTGCGGGGAGAGGCGGCTAGGTAGGTACCAAGGTATTAAGAATCCGGGCCTGTGAGCGCCTCTGCTCTTGGGACCAGACAGTAATGCTTTGTCAACAGACGGAGGGAAAGGGCGGAGGCAGAAGTGGAGGTGAGGTGCAAGAGGGTCAAAGGACATATGGGTAGTCCATGCCAATCCCAAAGACCTTGTCCATGCATCCCAAGGCTGGCCGACCGTGACGGTGTGATGAACTACTATGTACCTAGGTAGTAACGGATCCCTCGACCTGTCAGCCTCCTGCGTACACTGACTAGGGCCAAGGCCAGCACGGGTGATTAGTCTGCCGTCAAGACGGAGCGTTCCTCGGGGCGATCCTTTCTTGCTGTTCCTGAACCACAGAAAGGGCGAATGGACTCGTGGGATTCCAGGGAGAAGACGGGCAACAAGTCCGGCGAAGAGGAAACTTGCCCACGAATTGTTAGAGCAGGCGGTACCTAATGGACTGGATTTGGTTGGGTCTTGGCTAGACTTGGTGGGTACCACACCTGGGCGAATGTTGGTGTGGATATGTGTGTGTGCAAGAAAGAAGCGGGACTGGGCTCTCCCAATTGTCCACTACTACAGTACAGTATCACTTAGTTCCAATTCTGCAACCGCACTCAATTGCTGCCGAGGTCAACGGGCGTATCGAAATCCCTGTCCCGAGACCCCTGTCGAGTGCTGAGTATTTCTATACTATGTTTCAGTGTAAAGCTACATCACATTCTCCCATGATTTATATACTATGTACGTAGTATGTACAATGATAGTATGTATTGAGGGAAAAGCACCCCGTGACTATGTATTGTCATAATGAATCTATATTTACAGTAGGCTTTCGCTCCCAACCTCTGATTTAGTAAACCATCTGCAGCTATTATAGCATAGAGTCCGGTCGTTTTCTGGTCTCGCCTCTCTCTCTCTCTATCCAATCAGACCGGGCACACTGCACGATTTTGGTTGGCCGTGCAAACAGGGGGGCCTGGGAGGTTGACGTGCAGAGGCGACAGACGCCGGCCTCAATCTTCGACCTAAACTGCAGCACTGCAGCACCCTGCAGCTTCAAAGGACAAGGGTCAAGGTCCAGTGCAGTGGATGTGGCTTCCGTGTCTTTGATTCTGCACGTTGTGTATCCCACCGGAAGCCCAAATGGAGCGTTCTCGGCGTCAGCGGTCAAGGATTGTGGGGTAACGTTTCCTACCTCGCATATAGCTCCAGCTAAAGTAAACGTGGGGGCTTCAGTACTTGACATCTGTCAGATGCGTAATACCTACCGAGGCAATGTTCATTGATCGAGATGTTGGCGTTGGTGTTAATTAATTGGATACATCGTGAGAAGCCTTCAAGATACTGACATGCAAGACCGTCCCATATTGCTGCTGCATCTGCAATCGGTGCACCGTACAGTACATTCAACAAGAATCGAGCTCACAGAGTTGGGGGATGGAGCCAGAAAACCTCCCCTTTGTGTTGCTGGCCATTGGTGCGGAGACCATCGTCCATAGCCACCCACAGTCAAGCCCGCATACAAAGCGCAGAGGACGCACAGCTCAAATAAAGATTTGGCCGCGATGTATACGCCACATCCCTTGAGAGGATCATCCAAACCAAGGAAAAGGTGCGAAAGAGGTCATGTCCGAGCGGGTGGAGTAAAATGTTGACAGACACAACAAGTCCTTGTCCATGTCCCTGTTCTTGAATAGCCCGTCCACTATTGGCTAGGACTGTCTAGGCACTGTCACGCTCACTTGGAAGGGGGGGGAGGGCGCCAAGTGACAGATTGACAACGCTTCCCAAGATGAGCGAGAACAATACTAACGTCGTTGCCAGCTCTGTGATGAGGCTGAGATTCCACTAAGCTGCTAAAAGGTCATCGATCTCCATATCATATGCCAGATTACGTATAATACGTTCCAGCGCCCCAAAGAATGACAAACATGGGACCGACGTGCCACGGGACGGGGAGCAACCTTAAAAGCATACCTTGAAATTCGACGACACACAGCAATGCTGAACCTTGAGACGCCGCCCTGGGCATCCACACATGGATGCAAATTTGGTACAGAGCTCAGACGGAGCCTCCCCTTCAATGGCATGGTAGCGTGGGGTGCTAATTTCCTAATGCTTGAGAGAAGACTGTTGCTTGTCAAGATGTGACGGTCAAGTCGCCAATAATAGGTACCTACGCGTCCGTCCGACGAACACAGTAGGATTATGCGCTCAGGACGATCGCCAACAAGTTGGTTCGTGTATCATATCATAGACCCAGGTTGAACTACTATGACATCCTATGCATTAGTATGCCATGTGTCTAGGGTCTTTGACAACCTCTTCTGGCCTTGAATGTCGTCATGATCGTGACTGTTCCGAGGATGGGCCGAATTTGGCTTTTTATGCCCATGGAGGTTACTTGCATAGTATACCAGGACGATTGTAGGATGGTTGGAGCAGCTCGTGCTCGTCAGCCCTGTGAAGCACAAGATCGAGGCTTGAGCATAACGCCGTAAAAGCCTATGTCTCCATTCAGTAATGCCATAGGCGCTTTGGTTCGCTTTGGGTAACCCGTCCAAAGTGAAAATGGGGAAGGAGGCTGGGAACAGGGTCTGACCTGAAGGACAGAAAAGCAACACTGAAAGTTACATAGTGGGTCCAAGCTGGCGAAATCTTGTGGGCGAGCCTGGCGAAGTAGGCACTCGTGGGACAAGGGACGGGATGTGGCCGCTATATTGTAGCAGGATAGCCCCAGTCTCTAGGTTGAAGTCTGTGCGGGAGTGACTGTCTGTCCGGCCTTGTCCTGGAGAGAGCAGCCCATCCGTACCGTGTTCGCGAACGTCAGATATCAGACGCACAATGCGAAAAGGTTGTGGCATTTTCCAGACGGGCAGATTTGCGACGAGGTGCTAGCACGTAACAGAGGCCGGCCGGCGGCGGGACCGCGCCTAACTCGCAGTAGATTGGGCGCGACGACCATCAAAGCGTGCGGGTCCTAGGGTGAGCCTCACTGACGCAGTTTACAATCCCCGGCGCGGCGTTTGGTCTGGCCCAGTGCACGGGGCCGGGAAAAGGCTGCCGGTTGCTGGGTGTCGACTCAGGTTGTAGCGATTGTGAGATAAACGAAAGTATGTTTTTTATTTCATTTTCCCAGGGTCACAAAATTGCAAAAACCTAGAAGTCGACCCATCCATCCTGATGGTTATCAATTGAATCTTTGCAAACTGGCGGATGGACTAGTAATCATCTCCATAATCCTGTGAGTACTGACTGCACAGCAGGTTCGTTCGCAGGCAGTGTGTACTATGGTAGCATCTCGTGAGCCATTGCACTGGGCTGGGCAGTCGTTGCGTGGTGGAGTGTCACCCTGTTCGCTTACATAATACATTCCGATCCCTGTACCCACTTCCCCAGACCTTTGCTACTACTTTACCCCTCAATTTGCATTCAACCCCTGTCAAGCACCTAGGATACAAGTGTCTTGGATATACGACGGGGGACTGAGACCAGCCACGCTACAACTAGCTACATAAGACCTACATAGTAGTCCCACGTCTTTCGCATCTCAAAGTGAGTCTTTTGTCATTTCAGCTGGAGACGGAGGGCAGCTGAAGATGAGGGGCACTTTGATGTTTCACGCAGCCCTTCAATATCACCTAACAGATCAAGGCATGCCCAATGTAACGGCTAAGCACATCAGGGCTTGGTGTTTGTCTTCTAGAAGCCAAACACGCCCTAGCAACGTTCGTCGGATCAGCCGTCTCCGTCTGTCATGCCTGGTTGCAGGTTCTGCAGCTCCAAAACCTTCCAACGTGTTGCACTTGCAGTAGCATTCGCAATCGTTTGCATCACCTGATCTTCTGCCAAAGTATCCTAGTGAGTGCCTGGATCTGATGACCACAGTACTTCCATTGGAAGACCTTTTACCACGCTGCCACGCTGCCACGATAGGCACAACGGCCACATTTGCTTGCCAAACACCTACTTACGCGTCATGTGGAGGTTCTAACAGGGCTGAATGTCCAAGCTAACGCAGCACTGTTGATTGCACAAACAACAGAAGGCAGTCCAGCTTTCCAGACTAAAATAGTGCGAATTGCGTCGAGTGGAACGCCCGCGCCGGGAGATCATACCCCTGATGAACCAATGGAAATGCCCTTTCCCAGGATATTGGACAAGGTTATCCTAGTTCTACAATGTAGTTTAACGTAGTATTAAAAGAAAAACACGGAATGGGCTGTTCGTTGTCGATCATCCAGGTCTCCGCTTTTTAGACTCGCGTGTGCATTCCCCATATCCTACCCCATGGCCGTCGATTAGTAAACGTCCGCACCAAATTCAGGGTCGCCGGCGGAACCTTTTTCCTTGCAGCTGGTCAACACTCACAACATTTCTCGCTCTCCACCACCACCACATGGGTCGGATAGAAGATGCCTAGGCAAACATAGGCTCAATCCAAAGCAACTCCGCACGCGTGTGCATCCTGTAGGTTGCCACGTTCACCATTGAGGCCCGAGAGCGCATGCACCTTACTATGTGTAATCCTCGTCTATAATGCTGTCATAACTAGGCCCCTCTATTTACCAGGAAGATGGGCTCTTGAATGCTGTGTATTTTCGTCCCAGTCATACAAGGTTGGAGGAGGGGGGCGAGAGTGTTGGCTACTGACGCTTATACTGATTGTCTGTGAACACACCACTTATGACATACTTACATGTGCGCATTAATGCAAACACAAAAAAGAAGAAGCAGAAAATCATAGAGTGAGACCATCTAAAATCCACCCGCATCAAGAAAAGCAGGTATTCTACAAGTGGATGCCCTGCTGGCTTCTCAACGGCCAGTATCCATCTATATCGTTAAGCGAATATACGGTATACCGCCTCTCTCCGCGGGCATCTATTGTCTCATATCAAGTTCCCATCACACCTCGACAGCCACAGGCCCCGCCTACGTGCGAATCGGAGGGCTTTCCCTGCCTCTCTGTAATCTTGGCTCTTGTTTTAAGGTACTCTGCAGCCCGCAGTGCAAGCCATGCTTCACCGAGACACTGCACTGCGGGTGGCTTGCCTTTGATGCTGTGCCACCCAAACCATACTTTTGTGTACTTGTTGTACACCCAGACAGATCCAGGGCCCCAGTCTCCAGTGGCCATGTTGCAGCCAGGATAAAACAAAAAAAAAAAAAATAGCGAAGTTCGAGTCCCAAAAAGGGGCAAATTTCGCGATGCTTCCAACATAGGGTAGGCCTCGCGATGCGATGGATAGGATCTCGACGGTCTGTCCCAGGAACATTCAACCAATCTGACGGTACTGCTACCCCTGCTGTACGCATAAGGTGCACCACCTAACTTCTCAGAAACTTAGTATCATCCCTGTGGCTGACTTTATTGTTCGGACAGATCCATCTGAACTCAGAAATTCTCTCATCTGTGTCTCATCCTAGGTAGACACACCGTTGTCTCAAAGATCCTGAACGTGGGACCGCAACACCTTCCAGAACCATCATCTTTACAATAGAGCCTTTTTACGACGGTGCGCCTGAGTCCCTGGGTATGTCTCAGTACAAAGCTGACGACCGTTCAAGAGATGATGCGGACGGAGGAAACCTACACGTAGTAGCTACGCTTCCCGCAAATTCATCTCCTTAAACGTCATTCATGACCAATCACTTTCCATGACACCACCGAAACTGAACATGTAGGCTCTAGGAAGTTCAGCCTGATCCGGATGCGAAGCGAGTTGAGAAGGCGAGCTGCGTTGGATCGCTTCTCAGCAACGGGCCATGACACTGCATTATGCCTTACATGTATTTGGGCACAGGCATCAGATCCCACCGACAGCAGCAGCGCATGCGTGAGGGAGGGTCAAACACGCAGTAGCCGAGACCAAGGCCCAGTGACTTAGACCGAACGACTGGTAGGAAGAGAAGAAACCCCAGGCAGAATGCTTCTGGCTTCTGTCGCACTGCAGTGTTGCTTGACTGACGGTCGATCTTCCACGTGACACAGCGAGGAAACAACCGAATTGAGTGGTGAACAAGCTTGCATGGGCGTATACATTGCGAGAGAGTCGGCCAAGAAGAACATATAGATGCCCCCTGGTCGTGGACAAGACGGGCCGCCACTTGGGCCGCAGATACAGATCCCTCGGGCACTTCTACAGCCCTGTGCAACCTGGCTTGGGCAATGACAGACCAAAGATTTTTACATGTATGTAGGATAGCTCACAGACCTTCTCTGCATCTTCCTTCGGTAGCTTGATCGAGGTGAAGACCCATGTCCTCATACCGGACGACAGCTCAGTCGCGACAGGTCGTCGAGTCGTCCGATGTATTTTTCAAAAGTTTGATGAACCTAAAATCCATCATCTTGACTTACATCTGATCGACTGCACGTCACTAGTCTTGGGCGGAGAAAGACAGCTTGGTCCGCAATACCACTCAAACGAAACATGGGCAACGTCTTGGCTGGTCCTTCTCAACGGTCGGTACAAGACCTCTCTTTTCCGGCACAGATCACTGCGCAACCTATCCGAAATGATACCAAGGCCCAAGATCCAAGATAAGGTACGTACTGCCTAGGTTATGTGTACACAGTTAAGTTGGCCGTAAGGGTAATTGGGTTTCGCGTCACGCTATGCCCAGGAAACTCCTCAAGCAACATTCCCCGTCTCTCGCTCCGAATTCAGATACTCAGACCCAGGCCCATTTCCTGTTTCGGTCGTCTCAGTCGGCGCTACTGTCACGAGTGAAACATACTGTGGTCCTCTGCTACGCTAAGATGCCCAAAAAGCAACTGAGCTTGCCAGCTCATCCAGAACCACCTTATTCGCAAACCTTGCCAGTATACCCAATGCGGCATTTGTGAATGCGACTGGCTCGTTGCTTTTTTGGCACGGCGGAAAGACGCCAACAGTAGATGAATTCCAAAGTAGACAAGGAACAAAGCCCCAAACCTTGTCGGCCCGATGTAGTGCACAAATGGTCCCATTGCTACCCTATCATGCCCTCTTCTAACATACACAGCCTTGTTCGTGGACCACTCAGGCGCGGGCCCCGGACGCGGGTAGGCTCTTCCCCGACACAAGCTTTCAACGATCCAATCATTATGATCTTTCCCAGACCTTCTCTGTGCTGCTTTGAGGGGAGGGACGGAGACGAGGTTCAGCATGAGAAAGTCGTACGCCAGGTGCGTGCCATGGCATTCCTGTTCCGGACCAGAGTGAGAGCTGTCGCCTCTAATGCAGGAGGGTGGGCCAGGCTCTCTCAGGTAGATAGATATCCACCTTGTCAACAGCTTGTCTCCTAGCTCGGGGGATTAGCACAAGGTGTACCAAAGCTTGCGGCTGAGAGCGCTGAAATATATGGGTCGTCGATCTTTGCAAACAAATAGACGTGTGCGGCTCTAGAAGTAAGGCGACTTCATGCCAACTTTGCATCACGCGAACCACTCTGCTAGCGTTTGGGGATTCTTGTCTTCTTGTCTTGCTTTCTATGTGCTTGGACACTAGTGATGAAGGTCAATCTCTCAACGGGAGAAACTTTATAAAGGGCCCAAGGAGCGTGTAGCAGGATGACCATGTCACAAGCGGATGGGGGCGCGCGCCTATCGGCTTGGCCGGCGGCCGAATTAGCATTGTATGAAGACTGAAAGTTTGCAGGCTGTCAGGAGCCCTCAAACTCCATCTGTGCTTATAGAAAGTTGGGCAATGAAGGTGATGGGATTCCCTGGGCTGCTGCGGATGACGATGAGGCATAGTTCTCTCTCTTTACCTTTCCACCATCCCCGACAGCGGAGGGAACGCCTGCTGGACAATCAATCGTTACTCTTGTGTACTGATCCAAACTCTGACCAACAGCTGAGCAGCCTACCAGAGACCTCTGGACTCTGGAGTCTGACAGAAGACCAAGCAAAGAAACAAAAGAAAGAAAGAAAAAAACACGCCATGAGGCATCTCACCGCGATGAGTGATCCACCAAGTGTTGTGAAACCTCACAAAACTCGCAGGCGGGCATGCAGATCCACTACCTCGTAGATTCGCATGCGTCAGACACATGCACGACACACCACGTAGCCCATGTCTCAACTCTGTCCCCCAGGCGCACAAGCTTCCCTCAACAGGTCCTCCCTCCCTTCCCGAGGCAGTGAGAGATCTGGTGAAGCTCTCAGCCCGCCCTCTGAGCAGTCACCGGGCCTGGCGGAATGGCCGATACTCCAGATCGACGTGTGACCATGTGTCGCGGCATGTCCGACATAAGTCCCAATCCTCCTCGCCCAAGTCTCGGCTCGACGCCCGAATCTGGGGTCCACAGGAGGCCCTGTGCCGGTCCCACATCACAGGCCAAGGTGCAGAGAGAACCCAACCAGAGTGATCAGGCCTGTCGAAAGAAACGCACACAGAGTGTGCGTATGGTGTAACACAATAAAAACGTTGCTCAAGATTATTCAAATAGCCCAATCTATCAGACACGCTCGCTGACCCAACGCCGCCGCGTTCATGCTTCTGCCCTCGCGCCATGTCGTACTATGCCAAAACAAACGAAGAGACCTCCTGTCGTAAAGCATCGCAGCATGGATATCGCAACGCCCTAACACACGAGGCCATGCCAATCAACGTACTCCCAAACACACCGTTCACTGTCCGTCCAGCTGGAACGCTTCTCGTCCGTAACACAGCCGGGCACGCACCAAACCTTGGATCACAACGCCTGGACCATACCTGAGATCGACAAAACGGATACCCGCAGCGTGTCCTACAGGAACAGACCTTATCTAGACTGGTGCCAATAAATTCTTGCATGACCACACCTCAATGCACCAAACACATGTGGACTTCCTTCGCTAGGGACCAGGCACCTAAGCGGTCATCCAACCACTTCAACATCTTCTCGCCTGGAGGGAAGCAAGAAGCCCCGCGCTCACAAAATCACACATCTCCTCGCTTCTCCCAGACAATTAGTCTTGATCCTCCGCCTATGACTCATACCACCCGGCCTTCCCTGTGGCGGTCAACATACACCGGAATGCCATAGACACAGACGGCGCCTGCGTTGAGGTACTTGAACTTGCAGACGCCGCTGTTCTTTGCGCGGGCCACCGCTTCGGGTAGGGACGCGTCGCCGTACTCGCAAGCTGTGTGACCCTCTCCTTCTGCTCCTTCGGGCGCGGTCCTCTTCCGCGAAACCGACCTGTCCCTCTTAGTGCTACTCTCGTCACCAGCCTTGGCCTTCGCATCTTTCCTGGCCACAGGAGTCCCAAACGTACCCCTTTTGATGATGCCCCACTCCTCATACAATTGACCGGTGTACAGATCGATATCCTTATCGGTAACATCCCACAATGTGCCCACGACTGCGGGACATCCCGCCAACATATAGCTCCAGACCAAGCCGTAGACCTCGAAATCACCAACATCGTTGAGGCTGGCTGAGCTGCAGCCCATGAGCAGCGTGGTGGCGCGGCATTTGTCGAGACGACGGATTTGGCGGTTGCGGATATACTGCGCGCCGCCGCCGTGGCCCATGTAGAGGAGGATATCGGAGCTGGCAAGTGCGTTCTCAAACTCCGCTTCAGTGGGTGCTTTGTTCTCAATGCGTTTCCACGAAGAGCTGAGAGAAGAGGAAAGGGGCGCTTCGAAAGTGTCCTGGGTGGCCTTGAGATCGCCGCTGGGGTTGAGGAGATATGTGCCGTTGTTGATAGAAACGTGATGCCCGTCTCGATTGTCCCTAATCGGTGCGTCTTGGGAAGATGGTCGCTGTTCAAGAATCAACCTGCGAAGACAAGCCAGTGAGGGCACGCGAGAGACAGACAGCCCTTGTAAGCATGGCATGGACTCCCAAGGGAACGTATGTAATGCCTTGTCCAGCACAAGAATTGTATGACCGCAGGACTTGGTCGCCTCAAGATTGTTCGCGTCTGCGTGGTATGAGTGCAGAGAATCAAGAGTTTCCACGACCATGGTGTCGAAATCGATCTCGTCGTAGGCGTTGCGCTCCCCGTTGAATTGCAGAATGTCCACAACGAAGTAGAGCAGGTCATTCAGCATCTCATCGAAGTCGCATCCTTCATCCGATGCATCTCCTAGTCCAAGGAAGAGCTCCAGAATCCTGGTGTCGAGTGAGACTTTGGTCGCTGACTTGCTCGTCTTTTTGCCGCGGACCTGACGTCGCGATGGCAAATGCTTGTCGAGAATATTCTGGAAGTTCTTCTGAAACTTGGCAAATAGCTGAGGATGTCTCTGATGTTGGGAGAAGATGCCCCTGAACCCCCCTAGCCAGATCGACTCGATTTTCTCAAGGAGTTCCTTCATTTGTACATCCAGAGCATTCCGTTCCTGCCACCAAGCCGTCTTTGCACCCTTGACCGAAAAGTCACGCTTATCGTGGCAAGTTGCGTTCGCCCGCTTGATGATTTCGAGCAACTCAGCGCGGCCTTCTTGAAAGTTGAAAACCTCACTGTCAGCGTCTCGGGAGGTGGCCCGCTCTAGGGGTAGCCGGATGACGAAGGGGCTTTGACCAGCCTGGAGCTTCGAGATACAAAGATCATGCTTGCTGTCGCTGAGAGATATGGATATAGCACTCCAATGCTCCGGGATGATGTCGATGTATTCCCGTTGGAACCTTGTGATGTCGATGACCGGACTCAGGCTTGTGCGACGGGTTTCTGAGGAACTGCTTTCCTCGGGCCACTCAAGTCCAACCCTGCCAGAAGTCTTCTCGCAGATGAGCGCTTTGACTTCTCTCCGCCAGATCAAGTTTCGTGCCATCTCTACGGAACACGTCGCATATCCTGGGTGGCCGATGACGCCTGTCTTCCTAGACGATGACGAGGCAGCAGACAGCAAGATGACCACGGTCTGCAACATGCCGAGAATCCTGTGAACCTCTCTGCCGTCGCCCAAGACTGAGGCCATCGAGTGTGCTTCTAGAAGACATTCTCGCGCCTCACGCAGATTTTCAAGGTACCCTTCGGATGGTGACTGTGTCACGTCCCGAGGGACAGGACCCAGTTGTCTCGGCGGCGAGGCCTTCATCATAGAGAATCGGTCCCCCTTATCGAGGTTCGTGCCACTGTGAACAGACGGAAAAGACAAAGTAGACTCCTGAATCACGGAGTAGACAGCATCCCTTGCCATCTGGTCCATACTTTGACCTAATAGTGAGCTGGCTGTCGCAACGAGCTCGGTCAAGACATTTGAGGCCAATTGTGATGACTGGCGAGCCTCTTGAAGCAACTGCCAAGCGCCAATCCAGTCTTTTCGATGTATCATGGAGGCAGCCTTCTCAACCAAGACCGAGCCCATCAAGGAGAGCAAGTGAGCATCTTCCGGTTCCACGACGCTTACCGGTGCCTGTGTCGTTTTCGCTGTTACGACCTTCTTTGGAGCATTACTTGTAACCAGGGTTCTGCGAGTCGGAGCCTTGGGAGCGGGAAGCCTAGTTTTGCTTGTATTTGCTGCAGATTTCGTCTGGGTGGTCGTTCTCGTCGATTTCTTTACTACAGCGGACTGGTGTAACTCGGAGGCTCGGGCTATGCTCACGTCAAGACCTGCCATGCGCTTCACCATTTCATCTGCTGACTCCAGCAAGCTATCCTCTGATTTGAAGTCTCTGGCTTCTCGGTAGACATTACTCAGTTGACAACAAAGACTGACAAGCTTGCTGGAGTATTCGGCCCCGTTGAGCCTGGGCGTCACCTCGCTCAGATACTTGAGTGCATCGTCAAGCTTGCCCGCTCTAGCTGAGATACAAGACATCCAGGCATCGCATTCAGCCAAACATGCTTCCGATCCAGTGATCTGAGCTACCTTTTGTGCCTGTTCGGCATAGTAGACCGTCTCTTGGTACATCCCAAGGTGTGCATAGGTGTTCGAAAGGAAGAGCATACCCGTCACGACTGGATGAGCGAGCTTCCACGCTTCGGGTCCGGAGATTTTGGGTGCCATGTTCCTGTCTTTCTCAACTGCCTCGCTCATGCTGACGTCCAGCTTTATCCCAGAGTCGTCCTCTGACACCGCAGAATGATCCGGCGAGGCCGGCTTCAATTGTTGCTCCAGCCGTCCCCATTCTGTGAACAAGATGCGAGCGCCATTTCTCCCATGCGACAGGGCACAAGGAGCATCTCCCCGGCCAAGGGCGACAGCGGAATAAAGAAATGAGGCTTGAGCCATCATCAACCTGTGCGGTCTCGAGCGCGGAGATAGCTTGATGGCCGAGCCGTCTTCTTTTGCCTCATGGAGCACCTCAGCTGCTTTGTCGATGTTTCCAATGTTGACATAGTATTCAGCACGTGAGAGTTGGAAGCGGACCAGGTCCTCATTGGATCGGGATTGAGCTCTTTCGAAAGACTGCTGAGCCTGCTCCAGGACTGCGGCCGCATTTGCAGACTGACCAACATTGGTGAGTTGCAAGGCGAGGGCCGCTGAGATCTGCAAATTCAGGGGAGGATCAAGCTCTGTTGACTTGCGACTAAAATCAGCCGCCAATTGCAAAGTTGTTAGAAGCAGAGCATTATGGTTGGACAGCCGAGCATGGTCTGCGACAGACTGGAGGTGCTCCAGGAGACCAGGCAAATCATCAATCCGTTGATCAAGATCGGCTGACTCTATGGAGCTGTCAAGGATGGCTCGCCAAGTTGAGATTGACTTCGCCAGTTGAACGTAATCTGGTGAGGGTCGAGCAAGGGCGATCATTGAAGCTGATAAGGCCTTGAAATGTGGAAGGCAGACCTCCAAGCCAGCATCCTCTCCCAAGCTGGCTTGCTCATCACCTGACAAAAGATCTATAATTTGGGATTGGATTGTCTCAATACGCTCTTCGTTCCCTGTATTGGCGACCAATAGTCTTAGCAGGATTCTCAAACGTCGCACAGGATAATGCTTAATTGGACAGGCGTCCAAGAGAACTCGAACAACAGGATCCCATGGATTGATGCCTAATGCCCCTTGCTTGGAAATGGCGCATTCAAGACCAAGTTCCAACGCAGCAAGTCGTTCCGGCTCGTCCAGGTGAGTGGTCCAGTCGATCCACATCTTCTCAAGTCGAGCGATTGCACGTATTGACCATGAGAGTGACTCGGTAGGTGGGGTCAAAGCCCATGCTCTTCGAGGCGGTTGAGTCTTCAGAGCTTCAGCCACAGCTGCAAGGACACCGTCTTCGATGAGGCTGTCTCTTAAGGTCTGCAACGACGCAAGCGCGTGATCGGTCCTACCGGCGGTTTTGTATAACTCGCTGATCCTTTCCAGTTTGAAGTGGAGTTGCGCTTTCTCCTTTTCCTTACTTGGTCGGTGCTTGACGCAGTCAATCGATCGACGCAATGCTTTCAAGGCGTAGGCAAAGGTGGTCCCACCCTTGACGGGCCTTGGTTCAGCAGCAATGAATATGGCATGCTGCATATAGTAGAGGTGTGAAATCTTGGCATAGTATGACGAGTCAACAGAGCCGATAGGGCCGAGGTTGTCCAGGAGGTTGAGACAATCTTGGAGAAGCTGATCGAGCTTTTCCCAAGTGGATCGTTTCTCGTCGATAGTAGTTTTGGCCAACATGAAGGCCGAGTCCAATACTTGCGAAGCGAATCCACTCACTACGGTGCGTCGTTGCTCGAACCGAATGACCTCCTTGGTGCTATCCGTAGAGGATGGTCGATTTCCAAGCCAGCGAAGGCAAAACCGGGGAACCCGGAGGATGAAAGCCTCCAAAAGTTCCGTCAACTCTTTGGAAGCCCCGTACTTCTTCCCTTCTTCATCAGTCACTTGTCCCACCAAGATGAGTGTGGCCGACTTGCGGACCATGACAAGACTCTCCAGAAGTTCGTCAAGCTCGTTGCTGTCTCCTCGAAGTGAACCTTGAAGTCCGTCTAGCACCTCTTTCAGTAGGGTATCCTGCGATGGATATGTACAGGCTATGCGCAGTCTGTGGGCCAGTAAAAGTGCTGATGTAGAGAAGCACTTTGCTGCTGAGTCCCGGCTCCGGTCGATCATTCCACTGAGTTTCTCGATCCATGATGCCGCCTCGCTGTGGTATCCTGATTCCCGGGCCAATTTCCCTAACATATGATAGACGCTAGCCAATGGTGATTTCGAAGACTCCGAGGCCTTGAGGTTCTGTTCCAAAGCCTGACTATGAATGCTGTTGAAGGCGGTGAGACCAGTCTTGTAGATGGAGTGCTCCGTTTTCGAGGATCGACGGACGTATGCTGCGAGACATTTGGAGAATGGCGAAAATATGTCTTTATCAACGTCAGCTTTGTGACCAGCCATTTTCCACCAGCAAAGACGAGTATACAGGGCGATTGTCTGTAACTCAAGTGCGGACGAAGGGCTTAGACTGAGACTGGACGCAGTGGCCGCCTCATCCTCCGCGGCCGATATGCTGGGCGCAAGTGTCAGCAGAAGTTGCGAAACTGTCTCCAACTGTCGTGCCACTTTTGTGGCTTCTGCCGCACTCGATCTCCCTGACAGGATGAGCAGGTTGACCGGAGATGACTTATTGCTTGTTCGGAGAAATGGCAGCGCAGCTTCGATATCCTTGGGCCTTTTCAAAGTGGAAAGTATTCGCAAAACGTGAATTTGAGTTGTAATCATCAAATTGGAAACCTGCGTTGAAACCTTGTTGTCGGGGAAGTCCATAATTTCCGCGAGGCTCAACGTGCTCGGAGCAGACTTCGTTGCCTTGCCCTTGACCGCAACAAGCTCGTCCAGTCTCCTTTTCAATAGTCGTAATTCCTTTAACGCGTGCTCCATGAGTCCCAAGCTGATCAGTCGTCCCACCAGAGAGGACATTCCAGCCTCAAGCTGAAGCTCTGGTAGAGTGACCTTGCTTGCAGACTGAAGAGACCGCAGTGCTGCAAATGCGACGCGGGCACATTCGACCGTCGATAAGCAACCAGTTGAGGCATTTGGGGCAGGTTTTAGTATTGGCTTCTTCAACACCTCGGGCGACGTCGATACTCGGTTAATGGACCGCGGCTGCATCGGGGTCATAGGTGCCGAATTGGATCTCCGGATGCGCCTCTTCGCTGTTGCCGGCACCAGATCGTCCTCTCCTGCTGCCGATTTCTTTGGAGTGGGTGGTGGGGCGACCTTTGACGCGTCGCCAAGGGACTTGAGAGTCGCATTCACCACGTATGATGCCAGCAATGCCTTCTCTTTCTCAGACAATTCCGGCTTGTCCCCCGCTTCCGCCTTCTTGGTTCTTGAAGTTGGTCCATTTTGCTTCGTCTTTGTTGTTCGAGGATTTTTTGATGATTTCGAGTCTTTTGCAGCTGTTGAGGAGATATCAGTTTCTCTTGATAGCAGAAGCTCTTTCAACAGGACTGTGGTTGCTGGAGTGCATGTTGCTACTGAAGCAACAGCGGCCTTGACAGTCTCTGCCTGTTCTCGGAGCGATGCCATATGAAACTCTGTAAAGTTGAGTGTGGATGATTATTAATCATATCATGGCCATGGATGAAAGTCAGTATTGGACTTCTTGTAGGCAAAGAAGCATATTTTTGGCTGAGCTGGCTATGCAATTGTCGATTTGAGGTTGAGTTGATGTTGAACTTGAGTTTCTTTGATGGAGGCTGGGCGGGAAGGTTACCAGAGCAACGGCCGAGAACAGGGGTCCGGGATGGCAGCGTCTCTCCAATGCAATTCTGATTTTGGAAAAAGCTTCCCCTCGCCTACATTTTATCACAGCAGAAAGCACCGAGCAATCATGGAGCGCCTAGCAGGGAAAAGATTGGTTCAATCTCCAGGTGTTCTTAGGTCCTTGCGACAAACCCAGTACAGCCTCCTCACAACTCGAACAACGGCACGCGCCGCGTCGAACGTCCCTCGCATCGCTGAAACCTCGTTTTGGAAATCCCTAATCCCGAAGCCCTTGAGACGCGAGAATAGGCCCGTACGCGACCCGGCGGCTCCGAAGCAGTCCTGGCTGTCGAAGAAATGGAATCCGGCGACATTCTTCATCTGGATGTTCCTTCTGATTGGATCCACGTCGATCCAGATGATCACGCTGCGCAAAAGCTTTGATGCGCACACGAGGAGGTCCGAGGTGCGCATTGGGCTGCTGCGTGAGGTTATCGAGAGGCTCCAGAACGAAGAGGAGGTCGATGTTGATGAGGTATTGGGTACTGGTGACCCAGAGAAAGAGGGTATTTGGGAAGAGGGTGAGTTGAGTCGAGGTGGATGGAATCTCGAACGAGGTGCTGACATGCGCAACAGTGATGGACGAGATCGAAAGGGATGCTGCGACTAGGAATCAGAAGAAACAGGACAAGCCAAAAACATCTACATCATCACGGCAAACTGCGAAGGCCGTCTCGGCCCCAGAGCCACCAGGAGACTCGGCTCCCGCACAGGAGCAGCCCAAGGGGCGCTCGGCATATTTCTTCTGAGGTTGAATTCCCGCTATGCAATACCTAGATTCTATGCACCTGTATAGATCTATCAAGACAACATATCCCTGAATACGCCAGCGCCATTCTTGTCTAGACGCGCAGCCTCAAATGCAACCTCGGATTCGGGAGATGTCCGCCGCAATGCTCTAATCAGTTCTGGGAGCAGCTCCTCCGTCGACAAGTCTATTCTCAGGCCCTCTTCTCCACTCTGACCATCATGCAAATCGGCTAGCAAGACGTCTTCTCCTCTCACGCCGCCCATGTTCACAATGGCTAGCGGTATACCCCGGTCCTTGGCCCGCTTGGCCAGCCGCCAGGCTGAATATGTCGCGAGAGAGGTAGCTAGCACAAGCAATCTGCCTGCTTCATCAACGGCTTCCTCCGCAGCTATCTTCACCTTGGCTGGTATGCTCTCACCAAACATGATGACAGCAGGCTTCAGGATCCCTGCGGAGCTGGGCGGTGCCCATGCGCCGTCTTGATCGATTTCGACTTTATGCTGGGTTCCATCTGGTGCGACAGGCGGGCTTTTCAGACATTTCTGGCAAGCCGGGTATCTGAAGGTCGTATACGGCGCATCTGGTAAATCCACGTCACCATCTGGATTCGTTTTGATGCCCAAGGCCCTCCTCTCCGTCGGGTTTTCGGTGTCCAGCGCGCCACTTGCAAGGGCTTCGAGTAGGAACGCAGCCCAGGCAGGGTTCAGCCTCTTCAGCTCCTCCTGAAATGCTTCTCGCGAAAATTCGCTGTGACAAGAGGTGCACACCAGACTCCTTAGATAGCCATGCAGCTCAAGCGTAGGAATCTCAGGGTGCGCCCGGGGATGAAAAGAATCAACGTTCTGCGTGATGACTCTCGCAACGTTTCCAAGACGTCCCAAGTCTCGCACCGCAAAGTGACCAGCATTTGGTTTCGCCTTGTGCAATGTCGTCCAGCCCAGAAATGACCGTGCCCAATACCGTTTCCTCGCCTCGTGTGAACTCAGGAATTCATGGTAATAGATTGGCCTATAAGTCTTATTGAGACGATACGTGCCGTTCTGGCCTCTGTAATCTGCCAGTCCAGATGCCACAGAAAGACCGGCTCCTGACAAGACCAGCGTGCTGTCAGATTTCAGACCCTTCTTGGATGGTAGTGGTGAGGTCAGGAAGTTGTGCAGGGCGCTGACGGCACCTGCGAGGGTACTGGCGGATGCGGGGATGATGGTTGGTGGTGAGAATTCCGCTGTGTATGGGATGCGCAGAAGCGGTTTCTTCATCATCTCCCTAGCGGTGGCCCTTCTTGCCCGTTTCCTTTCTATAACATAGGCCAGGCACTGTAGACTGGCATGGGGACTGGCACACAGAGACTATGAGCAGCAACCGTGGTAATACGGCCAGCTGAGAGTGGAGGGAAGGGAGCGCGTTATACAGACACTATCCAATATACAGGAGAATAAGGGAGTGTGGTGTTGAACTGAGCTGAGCCGGCTGACTGGAAATGGAGAAGCATTCGTTAGTGAAAGTTCTCGATATGGCAAGTCGTCATGCATTTAATTTGCCTCCCCAAGCTGCGGGAACGCCGCGCCACGCCACGAGCCAGGGCTGCCAGGCCCTGGCGGCTGGTCCCGAGCCTGCGGATATTACCTGGCCGCGCCCCTCCATTCTCCGAAGCCCCCACCTGCCATTCAAATCTGGCGAAGCTCAGTGGCTTGCTGGAGTAGGGAGTATCCGTACTGCCTGGGCAGCAGGGCAGCCAGGTACCTCATGTCTTTGTTGGAATCCGGGGTGACGTGGTATTGAGGATGCATGTGGTGCTACACCAGATCTGGACTGAAGTTAGAAACAAAGTTTGGCTTGTTGCCTTGTCCATGAGGACCGAGATGGTCATTGAGAAGAGACTGCTTTTGTTGCATAGTATACAATACAATACTCAGTGTACCTTCTGGTGCTATGCTGGCCCGAGTCTTGTTGTTCAGAAAGGGACGGGACCTATGTGTCCCAGCATGTTTCAAAGCGTTGAACATAGTAGCTACTTACCTCCAAGTGGCAGGATGGAGGCCCTCAACGGCGACAGGGACCAGACAGGATGCAAGCCTGGCCGAATGATGTCCAACTCAAGTCCCGACCACCATTGATTGCGCCATAACAATAGCTTTTTTCTTTTTTTCTCCGATCTTCACTTCCACTATCCAACAGTATCTTCTGCCACCAAGGTCCTTTCTCCTGCATCACGACGTTGGACCACAGGACTGCTTGCACACCCACTCTTTTCTTATACTGTACATTCTTCTTTCCCTCCGGCCTTCCCTCCGAATCCAAGCCCTGGTGTCGATGCCTTGATGCCTCCCACTTGCCCCTCCTCGTCGCTGGCCAAGGCGCACATCTCAATAGCAAAGCCAGCAGCTGCACGAGGTCAGCAGCATGACAAGTATATTGGGGCACAGCTTAGACTAAAGCTCGCTACCGGTCCCATTCCTGCTTGTACCCCAGGGGCCAGACCGCAAGCTTGGACAACCTTCATGTCAACGTGTGCATCCAAGTTGAGGACACCCTATCCTCAGTTTCGGGTCTCATCCTCGTCCCAAACACGGGTCTATCAAACAACGGCGTCTCTTTCTCATCCCATCCCCAATTCCTCCTCTACCGCCTCTCCTTTGTCTGCTTATTCAACTACGAGACCGTCGCCTACCTCAAAGCCGTCCTTTATAACCTCCCCCACCCTCCAACATCGACCGACCCGACTGCGACCCAACTGGCTTTCCGGCATCATGGCTACCGCAACTCAGACCCGCGCCAGCGGCGGCGGGCACCATCATCACCATCACGACAACGTCTACCTCACCTCACAGAACAAGAACGATGCCGGCGTGCGCATCACTCGCATTGGCCTCTACTCTAACCTGGGCATGGCCGTTGCCAAGTTCGTCGGAGGCTATGTCTTCAATTCGCAGAGCATGATTGCGGACGCCTGGCACAGTATGACCGATCTGGCTTCCGACATCCTGACCCTCGCTACCGTCTCCTTCAGTCTACGACCACCTACCGATACATATCCTTGGGGCTTTGGCAAAGTGGAGAGTCTGGGCTCGCTGGGCGTCTCGGGCATGCTACTCGGCGGAGGCATCTTCATGGGCATGAGCAGCCTGGAATCGCTCTATGCGCACTTCTACCTGGACCCCGCAGCCGCGGCTGAACTGCTACATCACGGACATAGCCATGGTCATTCACACGGCGCCATGGGCCCGAGCATACATGCTGCATGGCTGGCTGCTGGCACGGTCCTGATCAAGGAGTGGCTCTACCATGCGAGTAAGTCTGGAAGCTAGGAGTTTGTCCCCTCGCCCGCAAAAGACCGCAAGCTAATTACTTCGTGCCAAACACAGCTATGAAAGTCGCCAAGGAGCGCAAGTCTGCCGTTCTCGCCTCGAATGCCATACATCACCGCGTCGACTCCTGGACCGGCATCGTCACTATGCTGGTCATTCTCGGCGCAAACTTCCTCAAGGATGCTACTTGGCTCGACCCTGTGGGCGGTCTTCTCATCTCTTTCTTGGTTATCAAGGGCGGCTGGGGCAACACCATCGCTTCTCTCTACGAACTTGCGGACCGTACAATCGACGACGAGATAAAGAAATCAGTGCGCAGACAGGCTATGAAGAGCTTCGAGAATGTCAGCCAGGGTCACGAGGTGGAACTGCGCGAAATATCGGGCATCAAGTCCGGGCAGAACTACCTGATCGATGTTGAATTGGCGGTGCCCAGCGGTTGGACTATCGAGGACGTCCGTGACGTGGAGACTGCGGTGCGCACGCAGCTTGGAGCCAAGGTCCGCGGGGTGCGCAAAGTTCGCGTGCGTTTCGTGGGCAAGGAGCAGGCTAGCGAGATTTCCAAGTTCGACGAGTTCATCCCGGGCAGTGTAAGCCCGCAGTCGAGTCCCGAACCAGAGGAGCACGACCACGACCACGGCAATGGCAACGGGAAGAAACACGAGTAGATGAGTAGGGCTTGGGCTTGGCTAAATTGGACTTTCTGGCAGAGGAACAATGCAGGAATCTGTGAAAGTAGAGCATATCTCAGCACAAACTGTACATACGAAAAAGGGCTGTAGATACACCACGGAGGGGGGGGCGCATTTGGCGGCGTTTAACAGGGAGGTTCACTGAGGTTTGGAGGCTCAAATATCGCCAGATTTGGCAAAGATTATAGGAGATCCCATTGAATAGAGAAAGTCTTCGTCTGGATACTCAAAATCGGTTGGCCGAGTCTGATGTCAATTTTCAATTGAACAAGGAGCGCCGCCGCCAGGCCTTGACTTTCCAGTTATGCTAAACACATTTATACTGAACAGTTTCCCCAGGACCAAACAGCCAACGAACATGAATCGTAAAATGTACTAAGTCATCGCTTAAATTCATGCAAGGTAGTATATCCTTGGCTTTAAAGACACTGTCGTCTTCACGACGCTCCACAATGTAGATACAAGTCACCAGTGTGTGTATGTTTGATTGGAGCGGTTCGAATGTCCAATTCTAGCGCATCGACGGGCATTGGCCAATAGAGATGGTGGCACTTTAGGCTGAAGTGAAGAAAAGACGACGACGAGGCTGAATGTCGACCTGTTCTGCAGGTCTTGGAAGGAGTGACGCTCGTGCCCCACGGCGGCTGTCAAGGACCCTGACTTAATCATATACTAATGCTACCAAGACTGACATCATCCTCTCCTCCGTTTCAACTTCATACCATAGTACATCCTTTTCCAGGGACTTTGATTGTTTTCTACCTAATTTTTTGGTCTACAGGAACAGAGAGACAATTGCAATATGAGTGACGGTCCGCTATACCTGGGGTTCGACCTCTCAACCCAACAACTCAAAGGTGATTAGAGTCCAGCCCACTTTATCCTTCCATACAAGATACTTGGGGCCACCACACACACACACACAACACCCAACCATCAGCCCTCACGCTCACACTGCCGACAGCCATCGTGATCCAATCCGACCTCACAGTCCTTTCCGAGGCCAAAGTAGACTTTGACGCAGACTTTGGGTCTCAGTATGGCCTCAAAAAGGGTGTCCTCGTCAACGAGGCCGAGGGCGAGGTCTTCGCTCCTGTCGCAATGTGGCTCCAGGCGCTGGACCTAGTGCTCTCGCGTCTTGTCGAGAAAAAGGCGCCCTTGCACCGCGTCCGCGGCGTCAGCGGTGCGTGCCAGCAACACGGGAGCGTGTTCTGGGGCCATGAGGCTGAGAAGCTGCTCGGCGCCATGAAGGGCGAGGCGGGCAAAGGGGGCTTGAAGGAGCAGCTGGAGGGCGCGCTGAGTTATCCCTACGGGCCCAATTGGCAGGACCATAGCACCCAGAAGCAGTGTGATGAGTTTGATGCTTCGCTTGGCAGTAATATGAGGTTGGCCGAGGTCACGGGGAGTGCGGCACATCATGTGAGTTCCTATTAACACTGATGACCTGCGGACTTCATTTCATGCAAGCTGGGGGACACATGTGCTGATATCAAAACAATAAAGCGCTTCACCGGCCCCCAGATCCTGCGGCTGCGTAAGAAGCTACCTCAAATGTACGACGCCACGTCGCGTATCTCTCTCGTCTCCTCCTGGCTCGCCTCCGTGCTCCTCGGCAGCATCGCGCCCCTCGACATCAGCGATGTCACGGGCATGAATCTCTGGGACATGCGCACCAACACTTGGAACGAAGACCTCCTCGCCCTGACCGCAGGCTCACCGGCCGCCATACCCGCTCTGCGCGCCAAGCTCGGTGAGCCCCGCATAGACGGCGGCGGCAGTATGGGCGCCATCGCGGCCTACTACACGCAGCGCTACGGCTTCTCACCAGACTGTCAGATCGCCCCTTTTACTGGTGACAACCCCGGCACGATCCTCGCCCTGCCTCTGCGTCCGCTCGACGCCATCGTCAGCCTGGGCACGAGCTCCACCTTCCTCATGATCACGCCCACCTACAAGCCCGACCCAGCCTACCACTTCATGAACCACCCCTGCACGCCCGGCCAGTACATGTTCATGCTGTGCTACAAAAATGGCGGACTGGCGCGCGAGAAAGTGCGTGACTCGCTCCCACCGCCTGCCTCGGGCGATCCATGGGCCAACTTCAACAAGGCCGTCCTGGACACCCCGCCGCTCGACGTCAAGGACATGGCGGTCGACAAGGCGAAGCTGGGCCTCTACTTCTACCTCCCCGAGATCGTCCCAAACATCAAAGCCGGCACGTGGCGGTACGAGTGCGCGCCGGCAGACGGCTCGGCGCTCACAGAGAGCAAGGTCAGCTGGGCGGCCGAGAAGGACGCGCGCACCATTGTCGAGTCGCAGGCACTGTCCATGCGTCTGCGCTCGCAAGCGCTCGTCCACCCGCACAAACAGGGCTCGCTCACGCTGCCCGCGCAGCCGCGGCGCATCTACCTGGTCGGTGGCGGGTCGCTCAACCCAGCCATTGCACGCGTGATGGGCGACGTTCTCGGGAGCGCGGAGGGCGTGTATAAGCTGGATGTGGGTGGCAATGCCTGTGCGCTAGGCGGGGCGTACAAAGCGCTCTGGGCGATGGAGAGGGACGAGGCGCGAGGAGAGACCTTTGATGAACTGATTGGAAAGCGGTGGAAGGAGGAGGGCGCGGTGGAGAAGGTGGACGAGGGTTATAAGGGAGAGGTGTTTGAAAAGTATGGCAATGTGCTGGAGGCGTTTGGGGAGATGGAGGAGAGAATTCTAAAGGTAGCCCACAACTAGAAACGGGCTTGTTTTGAGAAGCATGGGTTCAGTGGCGTCTTTAGAGGATTGACTTGGGGCTCATCATGATTGCCATCAGATGGGATGTTTCAGTCATAAACAAAATATATATTTCATTGTTCGATCATAATGATAACGTGGCCAAAGTTCCCAAGAACGAATGGACATATAGAATTGATTCCTGTCGAAACGTACCATTCAGCGTGCTTTGCAGTTTGCTGTGTCGGCTGTTTCTCCATGACTTTATGAAAAGCAGCCAGCAACATATACACGAGTATATATACATTTTTCCTTTTTTTTTCTTCCTGAATCAGCTCTTCCAATCTCTATCCAACATGGTGAATGTGCAAATTCTGGTGGCCTCTGAGTAATTGGTGTAGTCTCATCAGACATGGCTGGTACAGTACTATTGATTGCGCAGTACGTACAGTACACAGGTAGCGCACCAAGAAACCTTCGGACACAGATCTCCGACGTCACCATCTCATCTTAAACATTCACACTCAGCTCTCTAAACTCATCCCTTACTTTGTGTTATAAACTTTTTTTCGGTCACCAGCAACACGCCCCATCGACAATTTTGGCCCAATCAAGTAGGATCACAGCTTGCTTTTTTGTTGTCTCTTTTAGATAAGACACAGAGTATACATATTGTGAGAGATCTGTCACTCCTACAGATCCGGAACATCTCGGACGCCCATTTTCCGAGAAGGGGGGGTTCCGCCCAACATGATCTTAGGCCCAGTGTCATATCTCGACTGCCTCGTTTTCTGCATCTTCCTCGCACCACAGCTCATTCTCGACGTGGGGTTGTTTGAGACTATCAAGGTAACACTACAGTGTCTACCATTTTTAGGTATGCTACAACATGCCTAACCCCCTCCACACCACACCCAATACCCTCCTTTTCTTCCTTCAATTCAAGATTTCGCATACTAAACCCAATCTCTTAAGTATTCCAACTTCCAGCCGGCTTCATTCAGGAGCGCTTCCTCCTCAGCACCGAAGCCCAGCCCGCCTTTGTCCGCCAGGCCTCGCCGTTTGAGGATGTTGTCGTACGCTGCGTGCGTTATGCCTTTGCCAACATTTCGCCAAAGGTAGGGCGTGTGTTTTTTGGCAAGAAAGTCGCCCTACCATGGATGCGCTGGCGCAGTATGTGGCACTCACACCCCCTTTCCCTCCCCTTCCCCTCTCTTTCTTCCTCAAGCTGCCACGGAAGATGTCTCAAGATGTGTCTTGAGAGGTGTGTCTCAAGAGGGTTGTGCCTCCCATGGCGATTCCTGAAAGTACAGCAGTTGCAAAATACTAACCACGAAAGGATTGAAGTGCTCCGACATGGAATTTTAAGGTCGCCTGTGCACTGGCGGGAGTATAGAGATGTATGTTCCCGCCCAAACTCGAATGAATGGGAAAATCTGCGGCTTTGCTAATTCAGTTGTCCAGCGTAAATTCAAGGGCGTCTGGGCCGCGGCTGACCCCACAAAGAAAGCCGACGTTATTCTATACTATGCTCATGGCGGTGGCTTCAGCATGGGTTCGACATATTTCTACCTTGAGTTTCTCCTGTCCTGGCTGAGCGTCATGAAGGAATCGGGTTACAAAAACCCGGCGGTTTTTGGGCTAGACTACACGCTCGTGCCGGATTCATGCTTCCCGACGCAGCTGGACGAAATCGTCGCCGGGTACGAACACGTCCTCAGCATGGCCAACGACCCATCAATTGTCTGTGTGGCAGGCGACTCGGCAGGGGGAACCTTGGTGCTTAGTCTCCTGCTGCACCTTGCACATCCGAAGCTTGTCGAGAAGGGCCGTCGTCTGCCTGGCGCTTCTCGGCATCTAGACCGGCCCGGCATGGCTGTTCTTATATCCCCATGGCCGACGCTGCACTCACCTCTCTACCAAAATAACAGGAGTGATTTCCTCGACGAGCAAGCGTTGCAGCGCTACGCTTCACAATACGCAGGCTCCCGAGCACTAGTGGCCGATCCGCTGGCATCGCCAGGAAACTGCAAGGACATGAGATGGTGGAAGGACGCAAGTCCGTCCAGCGGTGTTTTCATCACGTATGGAATGGAGGAGGTGTTTGCGCCCGAGATTGAGAAGCTGGTCCAGGTACTTCAAAAGGCGGGCGGAACGCGTGTCTCGGCGCATGGGGAAAAAGCTGGCGTCCATGCTTGGCCGGTTGCCTCCTTGTTTCTCAGCGACACGGTGGAGCAAAGGCTGAAAGGACTGAGGAGCATTGTGCATGAGATGACGCTTTGCATCGCGCCAGGTAAGGTGTAGTAGATGAGTGGGAATGTCAGGTCAGATTAGATCAAGTTATTTTAAATCCGTCATTTGACGAAGCAGGACCATGAGGGAACCTGAGTGACGTGCTCGGCTTCTTCGTGGCTGCTGTGTCTCGCCTCTGGAGATTTGGGTGCTCAATTTGTATCATCATCCATGACATTGCGCGGTGCTCATGATCGTCGGCACATGTTCTCACACGTTCTCACTGGCTCTTTGAGAACTTGTACCGCTCGCTGCTCACTTGAGGCAGCTTCAAGCTTGAGGTGCAGATTGGGCTTCGACTTCAGCCAGGCACTTACCTTGAGAGTGAGAGACTGCCCCACACGGGGGCGACCTGATGGCCACACCTATACGCAGCGTACCGAGCAATATGGTATTGCCAACGAGGGTCTGCTTTGATGCAAGATAAGGAAGGCTGTGAAGGTATCAAGTATCGACGTAATGACGCGCCAAGAGGTTGAATGCCGATCTCCAACCGCGTCGCAAAATTAGGCACGAAGACAGGCAGGGACCCCTTGCCTGATAAGGATAAGCGCGCAAGCCAGGCAAGCCAGGATGACAAGGTCTTTCACTGGCGTGCTTTTGGAGCCAGCGAGTTTTTGGTTGCGCCCGCCAACCCACTGTGCGCGACGTGCATATAAAAACGGGGTGTCCCACGCGGCGGAGAGCTCGCTGGTGCCCCCTGCAAGAAAGAAAAAGGGCGATGAAAAGCTGTCGGCCAGCCAAGGCTTAGCCGCGAACGTTTCCACCGGCGTCCGTCCTGACATCTGATTTGTTGTTTTCGACCTCGACTCATTGTACTGTACCGGTGCGGAGGTAACAGTACGTGCATTGGCGTTTTCTTTGATGATCTTCGAGGGCATATCGACTATCCTTGAACCTTGAAGAGAGAGGGTAGACATGGGGATTTAGGGAGGATTTGATCAAATACGGCCTTGCTTTTTCTTCGACTGCCAAACGGATTGACGAGGGCGCTGCTTTCGAGTTTCTTGTGGGACGGAGCTGTTCAGGATTCAAAAACAGCTCTGCAAGCCTGACCTGATCACACAGAGGGGAGTCGAGTCGAGTCGAGTCGAGTCGGGAGTGCAAGTTGGTGGTTTTGGTTCCAAAGCGGACAACTGCCCGCCCGCATTGTTCAGGTTGCAGTTGTTGTGCTGCCCCGCGTCAAAGCTGCAGCTGCAGGCTCGGGGGGGGCCTTTATTAGGCCTAGAGAGAGGCCCGTAACGGTACTTTACAAAACAACCTGGCCCTTTGGATTGGAATTTTACCCCCCCAAGCGCCCATCCAAAAACGCTTTTTGTTCACACACTTTGTCCGGAACCCACAAAAAAGAAAGTATCACACTGTACTTCTCGTACCCTACCCCAGTCACTTTTTTTTGGTTGTGCTTTGTCTTTGTCATACATACGGACGGCGCGCATATACGGTGAGCACCGCCGTATTTATTAGTCCCTGGTCACAATGGCCGACGAAGATTACCGGCCAAAGTCTCCCGACCTGAACTTTGACGAAGACGAACCACCACCACAGCCACAGCCACAGCACCAGCAACAGCAACAAACACAGCATCAACAACAACCCCTCCGCATCGACCCTCCCACCCACGCTCAAACTCCATACAACAACTGGTACTCAAATCCCACTCCAGCCCTGCACTCCACTCTCCACAATCGCTCTTATTCATACTCGGCCTCTGCTCAGAGCCCTATTGGACCTGCATTCGGCTCATCTTACTCATACAAACAAGAGCCTCAAAGCGCTACATCAGCTTTTAACTTCTCTCCAGGCTTCGCCCCACCTGCCTACCAACAACCACAACCACAACAACACCAACAGCCCATCTTCCAGGAGCCGCAACCCTTTTCGCCAACTGGTTACCAATCACAGGCTCCTTACTCACCAGGCTACCAGCCCGTCTACCCTTTGCAACAGCAAGGCTACGGTCACCCAAACCCCCCCGTCAAGTCAGAGGACGACGGCCCAACCATCAAAGTCAAGACTGAGGAAGGCGGTGCCTCCTCCTCCTCCGCCACCATGCCACCACGACGCGCCGCGCCCGCCGCGGCCGAGGCCCCCGCTGCTGTAGACCCGTCGCCAGTCAAGACCAAGTTCCCCACTGCCCGCATCAAGCGCATCATGCAGAATGACGAGGAGGTCGGCAAGGTGGCCCAGCAGACGCCCATCGCTGTCGGCAAGGCCCTGGAGATGTTTATGATCCAACTAGTCTCTGCAAGTGCCGAGGTTGCCCGCGAAAAGAATAGCAAACGCGTCACCCCGGCCATGCTCAAAACCGTGGTCGAGGCAGATGAGCAGTGGGACTTTTTGCGGGACATTGTGCGCAAGGTGGAGCCCGACAAGGAAGGTGGCGGTGGTGGTGGTGGTGGCAAGGGCAAGTCGGTTGCCAAGGCTGAGAGCGAGGGGGATGACGACGGCGATGAGGACGAGGATGAGGAGCCCAAGCCTAGGAAGAGAGGCGGCGGCCGGAGGAAGAAGGCTGCCTCGTAGCAATGGACAACTAGATGAGAAAGGGTGACGCCCGTGGGCCAAAGCTCAGGGTATTTGACATGATCTTGCATGAAAGACAGCAGCAGAAGCACCATCAAAATGTGGATCGAGGCGGTGTGTTACTATGCTGTGATTACGGCGACCAAGCTTTCCATCAGCGGTAAAGCACTTTCCTCTCACCATGATGCATGTGGATTACGGCATAAGCAATGAATTCTTAGAACAGAGTAATTTTCACTTAGATATCCAGTAAACCTTCTCTTCTGTCGGATGATGCACCAGGCAGGAAAAGTTAAGGGACCGCATATCTTCTTGATTATATGGGACTGATACTTTCCTAATGGCAATGCTCTTGTAAGTAAAACGACCATGAATCATGAAGCAGGGAAATGTAAAGTTCAAAGACAGCACTTCAAGCCCAACAATTACAAGAATATGATGGCGAGGTTCACAACACTTTGGCTTCACGAAACAGCACCAATTGAAGCTTGACTTGGCATGGGTGACAACGTAGACAGGGCAATATGGAATCAATACAAGCTGGAGACTGCATCATAAAAAAACAGCCTTGAAGAGTTCATGTGCAAGGCTGTCTACGCTCCATGCTGCCTCACGTTGCGCAAGTCCCCCCTACTACATACATCTCAAAGCAACCGCAAAGAACCCAGGTAATACCAAAAGGATGAGTCCTTTTTATTATTTTATCTGAACCCCTAGCATGGCCCTTGAATGAGCAAATTTACTTAATTGGGTCAGTCTGCTGCTCATGTTGCAGTGGAGGTCCTTGGTCTTGTTTAGAATGCATTGCCAACCACACCTCCTTGTAGACCTTGCGAAGCATTTGAACTTGTCCTTTTAAAAGATGAATCAATAGGCACATTCCTTTGGGGCTATGCCTAGTGACCTTCATCAAGCTGAAAGCCTGAACCATTAAAGATGTATCATTTCCCACCGTATTAACCTTGTGCACAACGCATGCTATCCCCGCCCGTATGCATCCCATCGCTCCAAAAATCAGTGTGCTCATCCTGAATGTATTGAGATGTCCAGCAACCTAGGTACCTACTCTACCGACCCCAAGGCATCGGTGAAAGCTCCATGACCGTCTCATTACGCACACTGCATGTTGACGAGTAGTTATGTGTTGATCAACTTCGCACAGAAGCCCACCATCACAGACTTGTCACTCATCCGGACTTGTAAAACCCATATGATGGCGTCTTAAAGGGACCTGTCTGAGCTTTGGGGAGCAGCGCCAGCCGCACCTCCAGTCACAGAAGGAGTGGGAGCATAGCCATAGCTTCTGTCATACCCGTAGTCCAGCTGTGGATTTGGCGCGGGCTGGACGATACCACTGTCCCACCCACCAAAAGGAGGATTAGGCGTGGCGGCAACGTGGCGCAGAGAGTTACCGGGGGTCTCCCAAGCTGGTGTTTGAATGGTATTGTCCCAATACGAGGCACCAAACTTGTTACGGCTGTCGTTGGTGCCAAAGGGGTCGTCGTAGCCTTTACCTTCGCTGGGGCCACCGTAGGTCGTGCCGGACATGTCGGTGATCTGGCCAGGAGAGACAGAACGACCATGGCGAGTAAGGCTTCGACCACGAATCTGCTCGGAGCCTGTAGCACGAGGGGCATGGTCAGCTTGGGTCCAGAGGCCACGATGTTGGAAGATTTCACCCTCGAAAAAAGTTCTGCCCATGCCCCAGTTCGACAACAGCTTCAATGCCCTGGGGCTTTGAATATCCCGCAGTCGATCTTGAGCCTCCTCCCACCTTTCTGGGCTCATCGGGCGGCCCTCCTTCCGCTTGTTCAACTGCCGCTGCATCTCGGCTCTTTCGGCCAAGATCTTCTCCCGCCTATGCTCGTCGGCCCACTCATTCTCTCCGCCGTCAAAGTCCAGCTGGCGTATGAAGGCATTAATCTGCCTCTTCGTGATGGTGGCGGCCGGGTCGCGCTGGACGACATCGACGGCGTGGCTCTTTTTGGCAAGGATACGGCGCAGCATTGTCTGGACGTCAACGACGGGGATGTCGCGGTCGAAAAGGGCTTTGGAGCGTTCAGAGGTCGCATTGACGGGGTTCAGGGCCTTGTTGAGCTTGTCGGCAAAGTCCATGGGATCCACAGGGCCCTTTCTGTCGTAGTGTGCGCCTTTGATGATCAGGCAAATGAGCGTACGGATCTCGAAAGAGTTCCACTTGTACTCGCCAGATGTGTGAGAGGCTGCGAGGGCCGTCGGTGACATGGAGTGTGTAGACGATCGCGAGGCCATTGTGGTGGTTTGTTGATTGGCCTTCTGTTCTGTTCGATTGACGCAGTACCGATGTTGGTGTTGGGTGACGCGTAGGAGAGTGTGATCGAACCGATTTTCGGTAGCTGCCAGGCCCTCAATGATCAAAAGGTCTTGAAGTTGGATGGGCCCTTACTCTGAAATCGAGTATCGAGTGGATAGCTCCTGTCGAGTATGCAAGGAAAGGTAGGGTGACCAGTCAGGTGAGTCGAGATGTGGAAGGCACGCCCTTGATCAGGAATCACTTCCAGAGAAATTGCTGAGCCTGCTGCCTGGTGTCTTCATTCACCTTCAGTCCCTCTTGAGCTACCTCCACTTGCAGCGAAGGGACCGATGAAGAAGTGAAAACGAAACGATGTTGAAAAGTGCGTGAGCCATGTGAAAGCTCCTAGACAACTCAACGACTACACCAGTGGGATCAGACATTGAATAGTTGTACTCAATCTCCCATCAACAGACAGAGAGCCCAGCAACTCTGTGAAAGACAGCCTCTGATCTTCTTCATATCCTAACTCCACCTGATCTTTGCCATTGCACGATTGACTCCTCGTGTGAACTTGATCTCAATTGTGAAGGAGGGCCTATGGTTAGGTGGGCTTTCGCATACAATGTTTCTCTCATTCTATAAAGGCTCGTCCTGCCCCGGAGTCCTTTTCCTTCTTGTGTTGGAGAGGCATGGAACCAGACTAAAACTCCAGTCTTTCTACTTGGATAGCAAGACTGCCCAGAACCAAAACACAACAAACATGAAGAAGGATGGTAATTAGGAAGATTAGACAAGTAGTAGGAGGACATGTTTGTATGTTAATCTGTCGCAGAATACCTTGATCTACTTACAGTCAGCTCTGCTGTCACTTGTTATGTAATACAAACGAAGTCCATCACTATGAAAATCCCAGCTCTGTCTGGGAAAAGTCCTCTTTTAAATGAATATATATTCTCCGCTTGTCTGGATACATACAGCAGAATGTTGCTCTTTCAGCATCAATAACTCCCCTGCATTCAAGCCTGACAATATAGCCAGACATATCACCACATCTAATAATCCCAACGCCATGTGAATGCTGTTTGGTCAAAAGGTGCTAGCCATGGGATTTCATGTCTGTCACCTTGCTTTGCTTTTATGGTATGAATAGTTGGTGGTGAACCAGGATAGTGTATAGCATAGGATGGGTGGTTGGTCCAAATTTTAGTGAGCTGCTTGACTGATCAAATAACAACACTAGTAGATACCTTGCGTCCTATATTGGAAGGTGTCATATCTGCCAAAGGTGGTCAGCATCTCCAATTGCTACAAGAATAGATAGGGAAGCTCACAGTCGAGTGTAGTAGCTGCCGAAGGCTTTCCCAACAAGGTCCGTCTCAACGAACTGCTCAGCATCATCCGCACTCAGCTGAAGTTGGAAACGCTGCCTTAAGCTTGCCTGCACTGTTGACACTCCTGCAGCATAGCAAGGCATAGTGGAGTCCTTGCCCATCATAGTAACAAGGTCGACAATGTTGTCAGCAGAGCGGCGTAGGGCTGAGAAGGGTCGTCAGTCAACCTGTCATCGTCCTTGTTCAGCATCTTGACTGACCTTGAAAAGCTTGCTTGCATAACTTCTTGAAATCCTCCCATTCAGGAGACCCAACTCCGCCCAAGACCTCCACATACTCGTATGTGAGCTTGAACGGCGCGGCTTCGAACCCAACACTACCCGGGGAGTTGGACAACATAAATCCAAAGTCAATATGGATGATGTGGCCTTCGTTGTCAATGAGGATGTTTCCGTTGTGTCGGTCCTTCAGCTGCAGTACATATGCAATAATGCTGTACGCAGCAAGAGATCGCTTGAAAGCATCCACACCTGCCTTGTACGCGTCGGTGTCCGGCTCCCCAAAAGCCTTGATAAAGTGGTCCTTAAGCGTGGCAATCCGTCGCCTGGGGTTTTGCCCAGTCTCAACAGATGCGAGCGTAAGGCTTCGTTTAATAGAGTGAAGAGAAACACCATTCGTGATGGTCTCGATAAGCCCCGACGACTCGCCCGTCACGAGGATCCTCATCACTTTTGTCCAAACGCCCACCTCGGCATCCACCCAGATCTTATTGCACACGTCGATGAGCTGACATGCAAAAGCCTCTTGCCTGAGATCCGAGCCTGTCTTAACGATGACGCTCACAAGGTCCCAATTTTTCATCCACCCATACGGCGAGGAACGCCGGATGCGCGCTTTCTTTGCCTCCCAAGCCTCCCCAAAGACGGCAGCGCTGGGATCATCTCGGTCCCCTTTCGTCTGTAAACCTCCGGTTTTGAAGTCGTTCTCCATGCGCTCAACACCGGCACTCGCGTTGATAGCCGGATCAAGTCGAGTCTCGTCATCATCTTCTACACTTGCAACCACGTTTTCAGCTGAGGTTTTAGCCATGATTTGATCAAAAGTCGGCCCGCGTCCATCATCCACATCGAAATTCTGCTCCTCCAAATTCTGCATGCTGGCGATGATCTTGGCTTGAATGGCCGCTACTTCCCCCTTGGGCCTTTTCCCGGTTGTGGCTTCGAGTTGCGACAACATCTGCGATGCAGTCCTCATGTGAATGGCAAGCGCCGAGAAATCGGGTTGGTCTACCGAGGCGTTGCGTGGCAGAGAAGTGATGGTCATTTTCCTTAAAGATCGACCGCTAGGACTAGTAGAGCGCGATGTCGAGGTTGCCGAACTCCTGGGCGTCAAGTCTGAGGTGGTCGATGCTGTCGTTGTCAAGCTGGGGAGACGCTGTGGGACCGGCTTCATCGGAGTCGCTGTTTTGCTAGACGAGTTGCTGTCGACAGGTTTCAGCTGCGGTGAATTGCCGAGATCGCCTGAGCTAGGCTCGAAGACACTGTCAACAGCTGGATCCGGAACCGAATCGGGCGTCCTCGACATTGACGGGGATTTTCGTGCAGCCTCAGATAGGTCAAAAATGCGTTTCCTCGAGCTCTGCTCCAACAATTGCGGTAGCAATTTCTGGTTGTCCGGCGAATCGGGGTCAAATGTGAAATCGTCGCGTAGGATCTCAATCATCAGCAGGTACGGTACCTTTTCTGCGCTATTAAGGACAGTGGCTTCAGCGGGATTCAGGCGCACAATTCGGTGGTGCTTGCTCCGAGCCGGAGAGCCATCAGTCAATGTAGGTGGGCAGATTAAGGGAACGTCGACGAGTACCACAGCGTCCGTCAAATCTTGGGCGAGCATGCCCAGCTCACCACGCAGGGCACTGAGACGAGCTGGCTTTGGCACAACCACTAGCCTGTTGGAAATATCGTCCAGAGCTTGCAAAAACTGTGTCTGACACCTGAAGTAATTCGACCTCAAAATCCTCGCCCTCTGTTCTGCTGAGAGCTCGCCCTTGCTGAGAGCCGACTTCGCGTGGTGAGAATGTCTTCTTGCCAGACTTGATGACATGTCCGATGGTCGTATGCCGGCGGACTGGGGAGTAGGAGGCCGAGGAGGTAGCGGAGACTTCAGCTCTGGTAGCGGGAGCGAGGAGGTGCTCAGTCGCGCGTCGACGGCATTCAAGTCGATATGTTTTGGAAGCCTTTTACCCTCCTTTACAGGGGACGTTATTGTCGATCCGGAAGAGGATGTGGGACGGGAACGCGGGAGATTCGACCTTCGTTGAGGCTCTGTAGGCGTTCTCAATTCCGGCGATCCTCTGGGGTCTGGCGCACTTGTCACCCGTCCGGTATCCCTAATCGCACGTCGCGGTCTATTCGCACTCGTAGCCGCGACTGTATGTGCTCTAGCTATCTTTGGCTGGTTGGTGGTGTCTGACAACGCCGTATTATCGATAGGTTGTGGTCTACGCGCCTGCGCAACTGCTATGGGACCAGCGGTGCTGGCTAGACCTGGCAACGCGACACTTGCTAGGACGAAGCTTGCGAGCATGGTAACGGGCAACGCGTTTTCCTTGATCTTTTCATGCCGTGCTGCATCTCCCAGACCAAAGACAATATTCTGGACCTTGTTAAAGACTCGACGACATGTTCTAAACGATTCGGACTGCGGATTTGAGGCAAGGTCGTGTACGTAGCTCTGGAAAAGCCAATAGGTCTGTTTTCTGTCAGCGAAGTGGTCGCCCAGGTTTTCAGGAGCGCGGTCGGACGTACCAGCAGGGCGCCAGTAACTGACTCTTCGCAAAGGTCTAGAATGAATTCTTCCAGTGCCATCGACTCGTTGTCGACGCTGACAATGAGGTGGCATAGTTGCGGCACTGCTCAGGTTGTGTCAGCCAAGTGTCCTCCCATTGCCAGCAATTGTAGATTCTTAATCATACGGAAAAACTCGATATCCTCGTAGGGGAACTGGCGGAGCTTCGAGCATAATATATGGTGTATGCCAACATGATTGGCATATCGGCTAAGCGCAAAGACAGTTGGTCAGTATCCAAAAGGCAAGTCTAGCTTAGTGGGGGAGGGGGTCCTGAAGCAGACCAGGCCTCGAGGAGACTCGGCGTATTGGGCGACATACGTCAGGTAAGAGACGGAGAGAAAAGGGTTCTGGTTGAAGACCTCGCTGTCCAAGAACCTCTGAAGGAGGTCCCACGACATTGGTGCTTGAAAGCTCTCGGGAAGCTCTCGGAAAGCGGTGGTGGCTTGGGGTTGGGTTGGTCGAGATCTGGGTCTGGGTCTGGGTCTGGGGATGCCAAGGTCACGTCACGTATGCCCAGGAGCCGTGGTCCGCGTTATGGTGTGGATGCGTAGTCGGTGGTCAAAAGGGGTTGAAGAGGCGCAAGCGAGTACAAGCCGCGAGCGCGGATTGCTTCATATGTGTTCGACATTAAAGTATGGTAGCGACGAGGAGTGACGGCTCATGGCTGAGGGACCAGCATCGCACTACGGGAACGTGAGGGGCTCGCGGTGTGGATACAACAAATACGCGTAGGTAGTCTGCCGAGGATGTTGGCGTTGTCCAGCGAAGGGATTGGGGAGCAGACGTGCGGCGGTGATGTCGGCAATAAGGTTGAAGATGTGCCTACGTGGTGTTCAAAATGCAATCCGCTCTTCTCACTAGATCGGCGTGGTACTGCCTGTAATGTACCTTATCAATTTCTGACATCGAATACTACCTTACTTCCAGGTACCTAGCTCCTGCTGTTAGCCCTGGAAGGTGCGGCACAGGCTGGCTTCCATGGCTTCCATGGTTGGACTCTCCCAAGGTCCGGTACCTTGGTTAGCGCAGGGGTCCACCTGTTTCCGTCCCCTCCTCCAGCAACTTATAGTTTACACACCTACCTACTTGTGTACTGCGTGGTCCTACGGTAGAAGCATATCGCAAAGTTCACATGGATATACATATACCTTGAGATAAAGAATCGGAGAATTTGGTGCTAATTCTCCGGGCCAAGTCGAGGTACGAAGTATAATAAAGTTCGCTTGGGAAACCGAGACCCAAACTGGTCTGTGGTTTTTTTTTTCTCCCTTTTTCTTTTTGGTAGGTATAAGAAGCCACCAAGCAAGCAGTATTTACAACTGACCCAATTAGCGAACCTCATGATCGACGCTATTGCCCAGCTGCGTCACAAAGTCGATAACCTTATACTGTATCGCATTTCCATGTCTCTTGTTTTGGTACATTAATGAAATACAGTGATGGCCGCTTATGTCTTGTCTTTTTGCGGCGACCCAGGTTTACTAGGTAGCAGGCACATCTTCATTTACAAGCAAATCGTCTCCAGTTTTCACCCCTTTTCCTGCTGATAGTGACATCATTTTGTCCCCCAGTAGTTGAATACTATGTACCCAGGACTCGAATATGGCGAAGAGGAGATGGTATACCACATTCCAGTCTTACCGGGCAGCCTCCAGGATCACGTCCTTGATGGCGGTGGAACCTGTCTCATGAATCTGACTGGCGTAATTTATGCAGCACTTTCGAAAAACATGGCTCTCCTGTACAAGCCTAGATGGTCCTCGAATCGTAAACAGAAGTTGTTTGAGAGCGGCTTCCAATGCTAAGCTGTTCGAGTGTCGCTTTGAATGCATTATGAACCGTTTGATGTCTACCTAAGTATTTCACCAGAATAGACCATGATCTGTCCAGAACACCATACTCAAACACCATACTCAACAGCGAGGTCCGGCGCGATACCCTTCTGCATGCCATCATCCTCTAGTATCATGAACAAGATCGAGGACCCTTTGATAGATCGACTCGGTGGCTGACTTGTCTTTCGGCCACCTGACATCACGATGTAGGGCGAGCAGCCACACGCAACCAAGGAGACCGCGAACCACTCGGATTGAATGTCTGGAATCTCGTGATGAAATGAGAACATCAAGATATTCGCCGCTATTCGACGAAGCACAGAATCATTGAGGCTGCTAAGCTACCTTTTCTTTGCTATAGAGGTAATATCTGGTGCATCGCGATGCTCGCGGAGCATCTTCAATCTGTACACGATGCTGACTTGTGATCGTTGCAGGTTATTTTGCAAGGAAAAGAAAAAAAGAAAAAGGAACAACATGAACAGGGAAACTACTTGGCCCGTTGGGTAAAATTACAAAGGGTGGACTATGAGAGGAACGCGTAAAGATTTCGAATAAGAGAACACTGAGAAGCTGTGTGACGTGAAAGAAAAGAGGTCCGCGTATTTCTCCCACTTCAAGCATCAAGAAAGCCAAGTCATCACTCGTTCACTTCGAGCAGTCACTTCACCAAACTCACCATAACCTCGAACAGAGGCCACCCAGTCACCTGCGACAAGCCGCCCCTGTCGTCGTCGTCCCCAGACCTCTTCATAATCTCACACAGCTTAGAAAAATCCGACTCAGGATACGCAGCTAGATCGTAACTCTCTTCACGGCCCTTGCCAGCACTGAACACAGCGCGGGTCACCATGGCACGCAAAGGGCCTGTGATCCCGTTCTTCACGTGAGGCAGGTTCTGCTGGACATACCTCAGTGCAACAACGCTCATGTCCTTCCTTGTGGGCGGCGTCCGCGCAAGGATGCGGTGCTCCTGCCATCCTGACCAACGACCGAGGTTGTTTGAGACCTCGACGCCGGATGGGCAGGGAGTCTTGATGACGAGCCTGTAGTCGATGCTGCCTGCAGGCAAGGCAGGCGAATACTCTGGCGGCTTACTGGGACTGGCAGTAATGGTCGGGGCGGATGAAACAGATGACGAGACCACGGACGAAGTGGTCGACGAGGCGAGCGACGAGGTGGACGCGGAGGGATGCATCATTGGCGGCGGTCTCGTCGTCCCTGGCTCGGGCATGGTCTTCTTCGGGGTTTTATGAGAAGGCATGGGGTTCTGAGGAGGCATAGGCGGGGACCGCGCTGCGACGGACGGCACCGTGTAAGAGCGAGGGTCGTTGGTCCTGTACAGCGGCGGCCAAGACCCTGGCTCCGACGGGTGGCCAGACCGCAGAGGTAGCGTGGCGCCCGGAGGCAGATATGACTTGTCATCCGGGTTGATGAATCCTGGACCCATCCTCTGCCCTTCCTGTAAGACACGCTTTACTTCCTCGCGTTGCTGCTGAATAGCATGTAGTCGTTGTTGATCATTAGTCGTAAAGGCGCTATTCATGCGGGATTCAGCAGAGCGAGGATCTGATGACCCTCTGAAAGCCATAAATCCCTGCCCAGGCATCGGTGGCATCTGCAATGGGAGCGTGGGAAATCGCGTATTGCCAGAGTCATTCAACCCAGCTGGCCCAGCGTAGGGCCGTGGAGGGTCGACTGCTCGACTGCGGTGCACGGGGAAACGTGACGGAGGAGGTGGCGGCGCCTTGCGGTAATCCACGGCACGGTCACAGCCCCGCGAGCGTGAGCGCGAGCGTGAACGTGATGCTCGTCTCACAGTGCGGACATCATAAGAACGGGGGCGACCTCCTGTCCTGACCCTAGAATGGCCAACGGTGCCGTCGTCATCCTCACTGAGGCTCTCATAGGCAGACTCGAGCTCCGACTCCAAGCTGAGACTGGAGTCGGCGAGGCGGTCCTTGTCGTGCTCGTCGGCGTACGAAGAGACAGAGGAGACGGCATCATCGTCGTCGACCACGGAAGGCAACCTGCGGAATTCATTGGCGGCTATGTATTGTTGCACAGCATCCGTGGACTTGATGAATAGATGCTCGAGAGATTTAATCACGGTCTCAAAGCTGTCCGACGAGAGAAGGACATCGCGGCGGCGTCTGGTCTCGGCGAGAACGATGGCTTTGTACGTGCCAATGGGCTCGTGAGTAATGATGAGGCTGATCTCTCCGGATGAAGGGTTGAAGAAATAGCAGTTCTCTATGAGGCGGTGACGATCGAGTTAGCAAGCGAAATCAATCAGGTGAACTCAGTTCCTGCATAAGAGGTTACACGAGTGAGGGGGAGGGGGCCACATGGTTTATCTTACCTATAACCTGCTTTCGCAGCCCGGCGAGGCTCTCGAATCCTTCAGTAGCCATTGTTGACGGTTTGGAGGTTGTGCTGGTATGGTGTACCAAGGAAGGTGAGGCTTGAGAGAAGACGCTGCTGGATGGGCGCAGGATGGTCATGAGGGTAGAGGCAACGGGCAGGACTGAAGGAGAACATCCGATTGAGGCACATCAGAAGAAGGCAAAAGGGCAAGAAGCACATTGTTATATCTGCCAGCCTTTATACACTTCGAGTAGAGAGTATATGCGGCTTGGTAGCACGGTCAGCATGGGGGAGCCTTAAGCAAATGGCAGGCTGTGAGCTGTGGAAGAGAGTGAAGCAAACAACATGCTGCAGGAGTCTGAAAAAACCAGTACACAAGACCTCACCCTGCATCCACATGTACCTTCGGTCTGCCACCACTCTGCCATTCGAGCCTTGTTATACCCTTACTGTGTACAAGGAGCCAATACGGCTGTGAAAAGCAGCGAATACGACCGGTAAGGTGTAATACACCATGCTAGCGCCCAGAACCCAGCAAAATGCACACGAAAGCTGCCGCAGGTTGCACTGCAACCAACCCTTCTCACGGTGTGTCGAAGAGTGCAGCCGGGTGAGACAGATAGATTGCCCGGTCACGTCACGACCTCACAGCCTACCGCCGTCCAGTCAGTACCGACAGTCTCAGTAAGCCACTAAGCCTCGGATGGTGATACGTAACCAGGAAGAACACAGCAGATTGGAGAAACGTCCGTGGACACACAAGAACGGGAAACTGAGCCAAGGATGCTGTGCAGCCGTATCACAGCGAAACAGAGAAGCACACGGATGAGCGCTGCGCTGTCACCTCACCTCACCAGTGGTATGCCCACGACTATCTGGAATCTTGAATGGCGCCAGTCGTGACGACCATGCAGAGACAATGAGGCTTTGTGTCTCTCAGCAATCGCGATCAGGCTCCAGCAATACTGAAGAGCCTCAATCCGCATGTGAATGTCACTATAAGACTTATGACTCTTGTCACGGATACTTGAAAGGAAACTGGGGTTGAGTCTCGGTCGTATGATCAGGAAGGACGCCCGAGTATAGAGATACATCCAGTAATCCATTGGGGTGTAAGTGAGAACGAGTTGAGGGTCGCCATTTGCCCAGAATTCAAAACAAATTTGGAAGTTGGCTGATGCGGATCAGTATCATTGTGGTATCATTATGGGCTCCGCTCCACTTCCCTACCCGATTGGTGGGATAGCCCTGTATATTAGAGGTCCTCATCCAACCGATAAACGTTCCAGCCTGCCTTGGAGGGCGTCGAAAAGCTGTGTCTCCCTGTCCAAAAGAGCCATGACCTGTGCGACCTTCGCTTTCCTGATCTCCGCCGGAACCTTGAGACTCGCGACAGACGCACCGAGGCTCTGTTCTCGGCCCCCATCTGTCGTCACTTCCTCGCCGCGAACCTCAGCCACCTGATCGACTAACTCGCTCGTAAGGTTCTTGATTTCCTCAAATCGCTTCAACGGCTGTTGGGACTTAGTCGATCCTCTCTTGGGATCTGTGTCATTCTTGGCACGCTGTGACAAGTTCAGGTCGTACATCTTGACTTCCTGAGCCCACGCCTTCTCCTTGTCACTGAGTTCCCTAGATGTCTTTTTCTGGGCTTTTCTCTTGAGATTTTCGAATCGCTGCATGAGCTCCTCTTGCTTCTGTCTTCGGGCTGCCAGGGCCTGAGTGAGCCGGGATTCGTCGGATTCGCCGCCCTCTTCATCCGCACCTGTGATGTGATCGATCCGGATTTTCAACTCATTGGCCTTCTCCACCTGATCCTTAAGTTCTGAGCGGAAGGTATCACACCTGCGAAACAACTCCGCTACTGCCTCGTTCAACTGTAATGTTTCCGTACTAAGGATTTGATGCACATTCGAGAAGATCTTCAAAGCGTCAGGTATTAGGCGGACCGGCTGTCCCATCAAAGCCGCGTGCTTGCTTGTGAGCAGCCTCTGTCGTAGCTGGGGAATTTCAGATGGCTTATCGAACGTGAGGGGCGTTTGGAACGCGGGCCTGGGCGTGTAGAAGACTTCCAAAGCAGCAGTAGTCTGCTCACGGGTCTGCTCAGGGAAAGGCGTCGGGGATGCGGCCGGCTTCACTGGAAGGAAGTCATCTTCTGGCATGTCGAATATCAGGGCAACCGGGTCGGTGGGTGTTGCTGAGATGAGAAAGTAGCCGAGGTCCGGGTCAGTGAATGCAACTGAAGCAGCTAGAGAGTTGCCGTGCGCAGGCTCCGCGTAGATCCTCTCAACTTCTGATCTTGCTTGGGCGATCAAATTGACTCTCATATCCGAGCCAGCTGGGGCTTCTGTGCTCAGCTCACCCTCTAGCCTGAAAATCCAGGGAGCAAGAGAGACCTGCGTAATACCGGTGTTATACGTGATAAAGAATGAGTATCGGGAGGTGACGTCGTCGCTGAACGTCGGCCAGCATTCACCCGTCACCTCAGCCGGAGGAATAGCATCAAGAGTCTCAAAGGTGAGCAGAGAAGGTAGTTCGAGGAAATCAGAGGAGAACGTAGCGCCTTTGGTCTTGAACTTAGGTGGGAGCCACCTTGCTTCAACACCGTCCATATCCAAACAGATCCTCACCTGTCCGCTGGTTGACAAAAGGCAAATGACAGACAAGGACAAGCCCTGTTGCTCATTCTCGTCAAGCATCAAGAGCTCATCCTCTTCCCCCATGAGCTCTTCGGTCTCCATCTTTCTGCCAATGACGTAGATGTCCGAAAGCTCAATATCAAGATCGTCTTGCTCATCCTCGTCCGGCGACATTTCAAGGTCGAATGGCCCCTGAAGTCGTGGTATCAGGCCCGGGCGTGTCGGACCCTTGAAAACTTCGATAGGTTGGTCAGCGAGGGTGTCTTGAACGATTTTCGGCTCCTGATTATCTATGTCCGTTATCCAGTCAAGTTGTTGTTGCGCTAACAGCTTGTCCTCGGGAGAAACATTCGGATCGTCTTCAATGGCAGCAACTTTGGCAACAATGGAGACGGATAGAGAAGGAATGAGAGTTGGTGGGGGAGCCCAAAGTCGAGGAAGAAGTGGACAGAGCGCGTATATGTCGCCGCCTCTCATGGCGATATACAGTGTCATTGAAGCCCACAGCCCAGAGCCCCTGACAGCAAAAGATGCTGCCGCCACCTCCATGTCGAACATGTCGGCGGAGTAACCTCGATTCGTTGACGCAGTAGAAGTTGAGAAATCCTGATCCAAGGTTGTCCCATTGGCGAGCTTCTTCAAGTCGATAGCCAGCGTGGGTGCGTCGAAGGACCACCTGTCCGAGGCAGAGATCTCCCACACGCGCACCACGGCATCCTCGGTTACCGTGACGATAGAGGAGCTCCTTACACCAAGGGGATGCCACAGCGCGGACATGACCGCAGACCTGGATGTGACATGTGTTGTTGGTCCCAAAGTGAAGAACTTGGGCTTGATCGGTTCGGAGTCTCCGGTGGTCAGGTGGGAGGAGTCTGGAAGGACACAGATGTGTACCGTATGCGTAGTGAGAATGGCAAGGTAATTTGACTGGGGCGATATCACAAGCTGTCGAATCTCGTCGGCCACTGGTGTTTTAATGACCTGCAAGCACTGTCAGTATGGGATCGATTGCGATTGAAATCGCCGACTTGTGCACTCACCCTGTAGCCCTGACCCCCTTCAACACTCGGCTGCGCGTCATCGTAGATGGAGAAAGAGCTCGTTGAATCCTCTCTCTTCACCCTCACGCCTCCGGCCTTCTTTTCCCAAACCTGCTTCAAGTACACCAAGTCGCCCCATCGAATCTCTTTGTTGACTGCAACAAACACCTCTGTTCCGCGTCGCGCGATTGTGCGACGCGGACCTGGCCTGGCTCTTCTCTTCGAAGAAAAGACGGACGTTCTGATATCTTCGGATGTGGCCTGAAAAAGGGCGTGTCCAGGAGCTGGTTTGCACAGCCAGCTAGGCGTGTAGGATTTGACCTTGGACATGGTTGCGACGGGCGGTAGACACTGCTGTCGGAGGGGTAGGGCAATGCTAGCAAATCGAGAACTTGAAAGCCTGAGACCGTACCATCAAGGCAGCTTTTGAAAAGCGAATCGAGTACGGGGGCTGTTTGTATGTCGGGGGGGAGAGTTTGGAAAACAAACCAGGCGGAACAAACTTGTGCAAGGTTAAGCTCAGTAGCGCGTCTGAGCTGCGGGACCTTTCTACCGCGAACTTAACTCACTGCATCTGATCACCTAGGACCCACTTTCCACCCATGTCCACATTGGTTAGATACCTAGTCAGCTCCAAGTTGCGCCGTCAACGCAAGCACTTGACATCTGACATTCCCTCTGCGCCAACCACATCACACTTCGACACGATGCCTCCTCATGTACGAAGTACAGTCGATCGGCTGGACCGACCCAGCGCCTACTACACCAGTCGGGTAGGCCTATCCTTCCTCCTTTGTATGCTCCACGCGCGCAATCCAACACATCACTGACATATCCACTGGACAGTTCAAGCGCCGCCGCAACGGCGAAGAGAACCCGGTTGAGTCACAGCAACCCCCTGAGGACCCTCTCGCCAATGCGACCACTCTCTACGTCGGCAATCTGTCTTTCTTCACGACTGAGGAACAAGTCTACGAGCTGTTCAGCAAGTGCGGTGAGATCAAGCGGCTGATCATGGGACTCGACCGCTTCAACAAGACGCCCTGTGGCTTCTGCTTCGTCGAGTACTTTACCCATCAGGATGCGCTCGACTGCATGAAGTACATAGGCGGCACCAAGCTGGACGAACGAATTATTCGGACGGACTTGGACCCAGGCTTCGAGGAAGGACGGCAGTATGGGCGGGGAAAGAGCGGTGGTCAAGTCAGGGATGAGTATCGCGAGGAGTTTGATGAGGGCCGTGGAGGATTGGGCCGAGCTTTGCAGGACCGCGATCGCTTCGAGGATGATGGCCGACTGAGATAGGTCATTGGTCCAAGCAATATTGCAAATGGTCCGATGCAAGAAGGGCTGTACAGGTCTCTACAGCACCAGGCAAGTCGGCCATCAAGAGGTGGGGTGGCAAGACCATACTCGCATTATCTGGATGGATACCCTTATGATACAGGCTTGGGGGGCACATGGATTCGTAGGCGTTTTCGGCGGTCGGAAAAACAATGATTTCTCATGGGAGACCTTAGTGCCGGTATAAAACCATTCTGAACAGCAGCCAGGCAAAGGAAATCAAGATCAACACTGACAAATATAGTGACCGCCTTGAAAAGTATGATATGTTGATGGGAAACTTTCCCTTCTAATCTGGGACGACCTCGGCAATTGGCGTGTTGTCGATGCCAAGTCTTGACGAGCACACCTACCCGCAGTATTTCCATTCAGTCTGAGGGTGCTGGAGCATTGGGTGTTCGTGTTTTCATGCGCTTGACTGACTGCATTGAGCTTCTAAGCCACAACATACTCTGTCCAATTTGCACGTACAGCAGCCGCAGGTTTAGAAGCGCTGTGCGCCGTGATCGTTCTCTTCCTGCCCGTTCGCGTTCCTTTGCTACCCTCCAGGATATCCTCCACTGCTCCTGTGAATGATATATGTGCTTGAGAGGCTCCCACTCTTCGTAATCTTACATTAACATAGCTTCGATGCTACCAGACTCGAGACGCCGCTCTTCTCCCATTGCTCTGTTTAGCGCGACTTCTCACAGTCGCCGAAACTCCCAGCCGGTGAGTGATGTCCCATGAGTAGCACAACTCATTGATGAATTTCCTTTTTTCGCAAGCGTCGTCATTCGGCTGACCGATTTTCAATAACCGTCGTGCGATGATCGTTGCGCAACGTGCGTGCAAATCCTGACTATAGTTCCGACCTCCGTTCCAGAAAGCGTCGCACCCAGTTTGATCTTCGCTTAATATCCAGGAGGGTTCAATCGTTGCGACACTCTCGTCCACTTGGGCAGCTCTGCGACAGTCGTTAGCAATTCGTCTTGCCTCCTCAACCGACGACAAGGAGAAAACGTACTGTGAATTCCCTTCCTATACCTCTTCTCCTTCCGGTCGAACATTGTGTACTTGTCCTTTGCCATCATCATCTCCTCTGTCGGCATCTCGGACTTCCACCTCTCCACGGATGGCAGCGTCTTGCCCTGCTTGGCGAGCGCCTTGTCCAGCGTCTCGATCACGCCGTCAACGTGCCGTAGGCGCAGCCTATGTCGGCGCTTTTGAAATTTCGACATGCGGAACGGGATCTTCCAAAGAAGACCTCCGCTAAGCGGATTTGTGAATCGGAAGGGTCCGAACATGCTGTGCCACGGGTGGGGGGGAACTGATTTGGACGCTGGTGACGTTGGGCAAGAAAGCAGACGTACCTGTTGAAGTAGTCTGGAAATTTGAACGGCCCCCACGCAAGCGCGAGCGGCGGGCGGCGGGCCGGAGCCAGAGCCAATCCACCAAAAGTGCACGGTCCACCTAAGCCGCATCGCTTTGCGGACCACCACAATCACCATCTCCCAAGTTCTCTATCGCCGATGGTCCTCGCCCCCAGATTTGCGACGGGGAAGAGGAAAACTTGCCGATGATCGATCGCTAAGAAGACCATGTCGTACTACTTCGCCATCATCGGCACGCAGGACAATCCGCTATTCGAGCACGAGTTCGGCACGTCGAAGCAAGGCGGCGATGGCTTGTCGCGTTTCAGCGACCAGGCTCGGCACTTGAACCAATTTATCCTCCACAGCTCGCTGGATGTGGTCGAGGAGGTGCAGTGGAATAACGGACAGATGTATGTTTTTCCTATTGACTGCTAGGCATAGCCATGTACATACTACAGCTTATTGCGAATACCACTGCTCCTCGTGCCATTCCTCGCGCCATTCGTCATCCCCTTGCATGTCGACCCTCGTTGCTTACACGCGTTGCTCATCTTACAGGTACCTGAAAATAATCGACAAGTTCTTCAACAACTACATCTCCTGCTTTGTGACGGGCGCCAACGTCAAGTTCCTACTGCTGCATCAACCTATTGGCTCCGGTACTGGTGCCTCTCGCTCATCCACCTCGATAGCTGCCAATCCCACCAGCGCCGCCACCGAGGAGGCCATCAAGAATTTCTTTGTCGAGGTTTACGAAAATTGGGTCAAAGCTGTCATGAGCCCATTTTACAAGGTCAATATGGAGGTGAAAAGCCCTATTTTTAGGCAGAGGGTTGTTGCTGCGGGAAAGAAGTACCTGTAGATGGGTACATACGATGCAAAGCGAGAGCCCTGAGAACCGATGCTGCGGCCACATGTTCATAGAGACAACGGATGAAGACACCACAGTATTTGGGACAGTTGAGTGCGTCCACATCGCGTTTGCGATAGTACGACGTAAGCCCGCCTGCATGAATACTAGAAGCCTGGATCGGACTTGAATGTTGCGAAGGCAATGTCACAAAGTAAAACGGAACGAGTCGTAGTTTATGTTCATTTGTATTCCTCAGCGCGCCTGTTTGTTCAACAAGGGGCCTGGGCCTTGATGCCTAATCGACGCCCTACCATTCCGTGATCCGTAATCCCCAACGCCGAAAAGCAAGATTGACATGACCCATCTGTCGCATGGACCACACTGACTAGTCCTTGTACCCCGACCTGTAGCTGACGTCTTGCCTGTGTTTACAGAGAAAACAACGCAAGTAGCTGAATGCATCCAATTCCGAAAGTACATCCCCAACATTGGCCTTGATGGTAAAGGTGCGAGCCGCTTAACCACCGAAACCGTACAGGGTACGGCCCTGGCGTTTGAGAGCGTAGACGACGTCCAGAGAGGTGACGGTCTTGCGCTTGGCGTGCTCGGTGTAGGTGACAGCGTCACGAATGACACCCTCGAGGAAGGACTTGAGAACGGAGCGGGTCTCCTCGTAGATCACTGTCGATGGAGGTTAGTACCATGTTGTCTTAGGCTGGCAGCAGTGAGGTTACGACTTACTGGCAGAAATACGCTTGACACCACCACGACGAGCCAGACGCCTGATGGCGGGCTTGGTAATACCCTGGATGTTGTCACGAAGAATCTTGCGGTGGCGCTTGGCACCACCCTTTCCGAGACCCTTGCCGCCCTTGCCGCCTACATGTCGAGCGTTAGTACTGTTGTTGATGATGATGATGAGGACGACGACTTGAAGGGGAACAAATGAATGTGGTGACGAAAGGTGAGGCTTGTGTGAGGGTTGACGCGGTTGCATGTGATGGTGCAAGACGCGTCGAAGATAAGTGGCACTTTATAGCCCCACCACAACACCACACCCGAACAAGCCGTGATGATTGGCGATGCAGCGATCGTGGCAGCGCAGCAAGTGCAAGAATGCGAACGCCGACGACGCGTTGAAAGCGAAAGCTCTAAGAATAAGGGTATTACTTACGTCCAGTCATTTTGAAATGGGATTGAGAAAGTGGAGGATGGTGGTTGATTGATGAAAATCGATGGTCGCAGTGGACAAAATGATGAAGTTTGAGTGGTGTTGTCGCGAATTGGATGGAAGAGAAGGCGAGAACACAAGCAGAAAGGGAAAAACAGCGGGCGGCTGTTTTGTATTGCGTGCAGGCGATTCGAGATCAGTAAATTGAGAGAGAAAGCGCTAGGGGGAGGCAAGTGTCCGATTTGGACCAATGATAACTGGGCACCCGTTTTCTGTTTTTGGGGTTCTCTTTCCCGACTTTCTATGCCCAGAAACCCAGCATAGGCAAGCATCAATGCAATGCGTGGAAATCAGACTGCGTTTGCTGTGTATTGCGGGTGGCCCGTGCCCACCCGTTCTTCCAAGTCGGGCCGAGTCATGATTGGCTGCGGGAGTAGCTTCCTCCCGTATCGGGCTGCGCCGCTCCACCGGTTGACACGGACCTCGGGAACGCGATTCTGAGTATGAAGGATGGGTAGGTAGGTAGCATTAGTGACTACGCTGACTGCAAATATATGATAATGTGTCATGGAGGTCTGCGCACGAAATCTTCTCATGGTATGCCTCATATCCCATACTCAGCCTTATCCTGGAGTCTTGTATCAGTCGAGTACGTTCTGCACAAGTATTGTTCCTTGCCGGCGATGATCAACAACACGCAGCGCGCTGGTGAGGCACCATCAAGATGGCAATCTTTGCGGCGAATGACACACGCTTCATCTGCTCTGGAGCCGTTACAGCGTGCAATCCTTCCTGAATCTTGTTATTGCTGCCCCGAGTATCCGCGCGTTCCTTTGCAGCGTGATGACGATGAAGAGACTCCAATTGTCTCTTTGGCAGTCCAGGTCACTTGCGGTCACAGCTACGGATAGAGGCAAATGTTGCAAAGAAGATCATAGATTCTTGGTTGGGCTTGGAAGCTGCCGATGCTGAAACACGTCTTCAGATACCAACCCTCGAAATTATTATTCTAATATCTTCTGAGTTCAGTGCCCAAGCAAGCTTGACTCCCCAGGTGCTAGCGCAGTAATCATGGTCCTGTCAGCTTTTAAACATTGTCGTCATGGATATCACTAGGAACAATTGACTTGGTTTCAGGCGAGGCACGTATGCCTCAAAATGATGGCTTTTATTCTTGTTGGGCCGGTCTAGTCATCTAGAATACAAGGCCAGTATAACAGGATGCTCACCACACGGTAGGCAGCCGTGCATTCTGTGTCTGTCATGGACCACTGTCCGGTCCTTAATCTTGCTTTGGTCTTCTCTGTTCACTGGCGTCTTTCCATCCAAGCTGAAGACCAATGGTAAGTAAAGACGGCTTGATGACCGATCTATATTCGCGTCCCGTAAAACATGCCGTTCTCTCTGTATAATTGCGTGGCTTTTGCCATCGCAACAGAAGTATCGGGAGTTCCTGTGATTACTGCAATTATGAGGTGCAACCAGCGGAGGGGGGATCTGCCTCTACTCGTGACGTGATGAGCCGTATGACTCTCGTGCTTGGGTGATTTCCCTACGTGAAGAAAATCAGCGGGAATAGGTGGGGGCTGCCGATGGGCAATAAGTCAAGCAAGCCGTTCAACCGGCGCTGACAGTCGTTGTCTTTTGTCGCTTCTGCGCGTCCGAAGAGTCCTACACCCAAGGTTAGTGAATGTGACTGATTTGTCTCACAGCCGACCAATTTATCGTGGCCGTTTCTCTCGGCTTCTTCCTTTGTCTGATGATCCCGCATCGCAACGTACTTCGGTAGGCGGCTTTCGCTTGTTCCCGTTGGCACCATTCGTGGCCTTCTTCTTAAGAGGTCTCGTGGGTCTGACCTCGCCGGGTTCGAAAACATCGTCGGGGAGGCTCCAGCTATTTTACACGGTTGGTCAGCCGAGACCAGCGTGAATCATGTTCGTCCAGTGAGACTCACTTTCGCACGTGTTGGATGCTGACTGCACAGCTGTCCGAGAGCTCCTCGTTGTACTTGTCCCAGTTGAAACAGAGGTTTTTGAAATCGTTGACCTCGTATGATAGGTCGAGTTGTTTCGCGCCTGCATTGTCAACGGTCCTGGCGTTCAGAATCATACAAAGGTTCGGTGAGGGAATATGGCAAGTGATCAGGAAGCCGCGGCTCCCGGGAGAGGCAGAGGTTGAGAAGATTTATGCTAAGGGTGAACTCACCTGGTCGTAATTCAATGCCAATGTAGTGGGTAGAGGTGTAAACGTGCTTGTCGGCTTTTTCGTCCTCGGTCTCCATTTTCTCGTCTGCGTTCTTCGCATCAGTCCCGTCTGTGCCGTCTTCATTCTTGGGCTCGACCTTCGCAATGCCAGTAGCCGACTCTGTCTTGACTTCGTCAGCGCTGTCTTCATCCTTCACCATGTACTCCAAGCTGCCATCGAGAATCTTTGACCACTCATCGTAGTTGTGTGAGCATTTGTGTTTGCGTTCGTAGCCCTTGTTGAAGGGTCGAGCAAGCTGTATGGAGGCGTGACGTTCCAAGCTCTGGACGAGAAGACGAATTTTGGACTCCACAAAACCTCCCCAAATCTTGCTATTCTCCTTGGTCATGCTGGCAGCGTTGACAATGATGTAATACTTGTAATCTTGTGTGAAGAATGTGTGTTTCACAAACAAAGACTTCCACGGTAGCTTGCCCAGCATTATCTGCTCCACCTGCTCTGCGAAGAAATCCAACTCCTTCTGAATGACTGCTTTGCTCGAATGAGTGATGTTGAACGTCGCACACATCGAAGGGTAGGCGGGTGTGATGATGGGCATCAAGTGGTATCCATCGCCCTTGTATATCTAGGAGGCATAATGAGTTGAAGGCTTTCTCAGATTCAGAGATGTGACATACTTTCGGATTCCACACGCGAACCTGCAGAGGACCCTCCTCAACATGCTTCAGTAAGACAGGCTGAGGCCAAGGCCAGCGCCGTATGATGTTGAAAAATTTGTTTACCAGAACCGCCCCATTCGCCTTCGGATACAATTGACACACCCTGGCCACTAACATCGCCCAGGCCACGCCACCAGGGAAACCCATGATGTTGGCATAGATAGCTCGCTTCTGGGCCCAAAGTTTTATTGCTCGTAACGCCAGACGAAATGAGGTCTTCTCGGGGACCAGCTTCAGTATGTCGTCCGTGACTCTCGTACCGTTCAGTGACCGCAGCTCAGCCTCATCAAGGCCGCGCAGCAAATTGTTGTCAAGCAGGTCCCAGTTGCTGGAAATGGGAGGGATCTCCAGTAGGGTTGCAATTCGGGAGTAGATCAGATCGATGCTGATGCCAGAGTATTCGAATTTGATGATGGGGACGAAGGCGTCTGTGACGGCAGTCAGGTCGGTAATAGAGCCGGGGGGCGCCATCTCTCTGAGCAGGTCGGGAAATAGCTCGAAGAAATGCTCTCGAGTTACATATTTCGGGCCGACGACGAGGGTGTCTATATCGGAACCTGGACCAAAGACACCTAGACGATAACTTCCATAAGTAAAGATTCGGCCGCGCGCAGTCTTCTGAATGGCAGGATTATCGGCATGCGTCCTCTCGGCAACCTTCCTGACGAACTCGACGGCGATGTTCTGGAGGGATTTGAGAACAGTCTCCCTGCGTGGTGATTCATGTTAGAATCCAAAAGCCAAATTGGCGACGGCATGGCATTTGTACTGTACCTCTTGGCCGTCTCGGTCGCATGTTCGTAGGTGTTTTGGGCCCTGAGTTCTGCGAACAGCGCATCGTTTGCGCGGCTCTCGGACTCGTTGGGAAGAGTCAGCGAGATGGGCGGCGTCACGCCCCACTGATTATCGGCAGCCATAGTGGCGGTCGAAATACCAGCGGATGGTACGTTTGCTAGACAGCAGGGCAAGCTGTTGTTGAGGTAGTTGGGAAGTTGGTGGATGGAAGCGAGACAGGGACGATTGGGAGGCGGCGCAATTGCAGTGCAGGTGCAGGCGGACAGGGGTCTGCAGAGTGGAGCCTCTGGAGCACCCCGGCTGCTCATCCCGCGGCTCTCGATTCATTTAGAGAAAATTTCCACTACATACTATGGTATCTGATATACCATTTACACATTACGTCCAGTCCTGATACTACTTCTGCTCAACGTACAACGTCACCTTTTCGATTTAGATGAAGCTGAGAGGAGTCCGTAAAATATGGGAATCCACAACGACGCAGCCTTCATCAGCTAAACTCTCTACAAAGGGCGTTGAAGGCGGGTCTTGCCTGGATGACCGCTCTACGACCACCTCTCATTATGCCACAAAGCAGCCCAACTTTCGACAGCCCATCCTATAGCTTGCGCGCACCAACCCTGCCTGCTCGCCCAGAAGGCCAACCCTCCCAGGAGACCCAGGCTACCAAGCAATTGGACTGCATCCCAGCTCCGGGTTTTCATGTTGGCGGCCACTTCGACTAGTCCAAGCGGATCCTGATGCGCTGCTGTCGAGAAGCCTTGTTGATTGCGAGTGCGAGACACTTTCGACTTCTCCTTGTCCTCCAAGCTCAATGTACGGCGGTCAGCGTCTCCGGCTGCGATGAGCCTTCCCTGTCCATATTCCTCGCTCATCTTCCGAAGGAGCCAGTTAGCCCGCTCTTGTTGTGCTAAAGCCTCAAGCTGCGCCTGCTCCTTCTTCAAACTTCTTTCAAGATTCGCTGCCCAATTTGCCATCTGAATCCGCGCAAGACGCTCTTGCTGCTGCTGATGTTCGGCGATTCGTGTTGTCTGAGGATACGTACGAAGCCCTGTCGCAACTAACGAGTTTCCAGCCGGCATGACCAACGACCTGGATAGCCCTCGAGGTCGTGAGAAACTGCCCGACTTCTTCCATTGGATATATTTCTGTGCCGCAGCGTGTCTAAGCCAAGACGCTCCGTCCTCGCAGAACATCTGCTCGACCAAGGCAGATAACTCAGATGCTATCAGTGGTTGCACATAGTCAGGACTCATTAGAACACTGGCGTCCATGATGTCGTGGTCTGATCCAGCCAAGCTGGAAACCGCATATGGCCACGCGGACTCGTCTTTGAAAGGAAATGGGCGAATACCAGCCTCCGCTAATTCGCTCCGAATTTGTGATTTGCTCTGGGCAATAGCTTCCATGGTCATTGTGTCTGCCTTCGCTATCACAGGTATCAGGTTCGTCAAAGGTGCTAATAATTGCAGGTACTCGAGATCCGCCGGTCTCAGCTCTGAAGGCAGTCAGCAAGATTCTGTCAAACACGGGGAGTCGGCTCTTACTATCTTTGACCAGATACAAAACCGCATCGACTTGGTTGCCTCCATCACCGCCCAACATGTTCAACATGTCAGGGTCGGTCGAGCCGTTTGCTTGGACCAACTCGAAGAGTGACTCAACATAACGAATGGTGTGAGTGATGGTTTCCATGCTCTGGAAGCAGGTCAGCACGCCGAAAAACACCTCAATTCGGGAGGCTCAGACCTACAGATGAACCACCAGTGTGTCCCGGGGTATCTATAAAGCAAATATTCCTGTCTAAAATGGTGTCGCCGCCCACGCTCCTTCTACGTTTGGTAACCTGAGAATCATCCAAATCGGACCACCATTCGGGCAATGGTTTTGTGGAAGCGAAGATTTCACAAATATGGTTCGTGGCGTTGCCATTTCCGGAAGACCCGAGTCTTACTCGAGGACGGGAACTTGACCGTATACCAGACACAGATGATGGGGAAGGAATCGGATCGACGTGGACAATTGTATCAGATGTTTGGACAATGGCTTTGATCAGCGCTGTTTTGCCGACGCCTGTATGGAAGAAGTCATGGTAAGTACTGCTGAGTCACATAGGCTTGGTTTAAGGCACCTACCAGAGTCTCCCGCGATGAGCACCTTGAGTCTCCCTATTCGCTTGCCCTCATCGGTAAACGGTCGCCGGGACGGCATCTTTATAGAAGGCATGACAAGCTGAGGGACACGGTCGTGTCCCTCAAGGGAAAGGCAGGTCTCTGGCTCGAGCTCCATACTCATACTGAGAGCCTGGCTTCCTGTTTCTTCAGAGAGCGAGGCGGCCACGGAGCCTCTGGGTGAAGAGAGGCCGCTGACTGCGGAGGCGGGCCCCGATGTCGCCAGCATCAGGGGTGTAATCGATTGCGAGGCCCCAAGGCTCGAAGGAGCCAGTATAGGCTTCTGCTGCAACAAGGGGCTGCCAGGACTCCGAGAGGCATCGTCGCCGTGCTCTTCAATATCTTGAACCGATGGCGCGGTCGAGCTGCTAGAGTCTCGCTGCTGTGCTGCGACGTGCTTAGGCGGGCTGTTGGGCACCGGCTCATTGGTCCCCACTCCTGCCTGTTGCATATGATGCTTTCGAGGATCACGAGTGACATGCATAAAGTTCGCTAGAGGCTGTTGTAAGGCGTCATCGATTGCAGACTCGTCGATGGGGCGTGTAAATGTCATGGTAGGTTGTTGCGACGCTGGCGGAGCGCCACCATCGCTGGCACGGATGCCTTGGAGCGGCGTGTCGCCGGATAGCGGTCGCATGATGATGCGTTCGTAGGGCTACATGTACGTCGGGAAGGGCAGAGACACTTTACACCGTCATCAAAGAACAGGTGGAGACAGACTTGATGAGGGTTATCATGGAGGACTCTGGGTATCCGATGTTGTCCAATTCGGGTTTGTATGGCGCTCTCAGATTTCAAGTGTTTCTTGTGGTTGATCATGTAGACTATCTGGTCTGATACGAAGGGGAAACGCCGCTGATAGCGCGCGACCCTCATGCCACGCTTCCCCGTACCCCGCGTGACCCCGCCTATTATCCCTTTAGCCGTGACTGATGCTTCCCGCTGTGGGGCCAGCCTGTGAGCCTATCAAATCTCACGCCTCGCTATGAACGAGTGAGTGCAGGGTATATGCGCGCATAGCGGAAGACTCCCGTCACATTTATACTGACACTGTCTTGGGTACACGAGACGCTCACGCCCTCGTCAGCTCCAATGGCTGATTCAGCTCAATCTCAGTGCACGCCGTGTAGGAAGCACGCTAGGAAGCACCAGATTTGATCGCCCACAAGAAAGTGACAGAATGCCTTTTCATATTCCACGTAACGATTCACAGGTCCCACGCGCTCACTTTGTATCGTGCTGACGTGTTTGATCAAGCACGGCCGGAGCCTCATTTCCGACTTGAATATTATTCCTCTTCACGGATCGTGAGTGAACGGGCGCTAATCATCTTCTTGCCTCAGCAGCGGGAGTCTTCTAATCGGGCTTGAGCATTGTTTGCGCGGTTTTGTCTCTATCAGTCCACTACGATTTGACGTCGTACGTAAAACCGCAACCGCATCGCAGCGGATCGGGTGGTGTTCGATTATCACCCCTTGGAACGACCCTATCCAACTCCCGCCCCTCTCGCACCGGTGTCCCAGGATTGACCGTGGACATCAATATCGTTCAGTATCATCCAGCTAGTATCACTGAGCATCTCTTCGGTCACCTCAGTGAACCCCGTAGATGAGTCTTGGATGCTGTAACCTTGAAACATATTTAGACCCATATCATTTGTCCCAGTTACTGGTACACAGAAGACGTTCGTGCTGCCCGCCTGATCCGCCATCACAACTCCGCTGTTGGGCATCTGACTTTCTGTCCCAAGCGTTGTGTGTCCTGGGCTGGGACCCGAGCTCATTGACGTCGAGCTGCTAGTCACAACAGCCGATGGCGAGGAGCCATTGGTCGATGAGCCTCCTCGATGTGGTAGGTCGAACCGTGCAGGGTTTTCAGGGTTCCTTCGAGATGCCGATGACATAGACGAACCTATAGGAGTGTCGGAAGATGACGAGAGCTCCTCCACAGGTCCATGTTGACACCAAGCCAAGTTGTCGTTTCTTAACGGCATCGAAGCCGGCTCGGGTGACAAATTCACACGCCTCCGCTTGTTCACGTTGCGGCCTTCAGGTTCGGCGGCGTTTGAGTCATCAAGGGTCTGGGTGTCGAGTAAATTGGTATAATTGATGGTTTCAAGGATTTTCAAATTCGGCGGTCGATTGCCAAGCGGTTTGTTCAGCGGCAGTCTACCCGGCAGCGGCGGCAGGATACCTGTCGTGCGCTTGGAGACCCGAGACCTGGCGAACAGCGGAATTTGCCCGCAAGGCGGTGCTTCGCCTGTCATTGGGTCTATCTGCGTTGGAAGCTTCGGCACGCGGACGAAGCTGTCCAGACCGGCCTGTTTGAGTTCCGAAATGGCCTGGCGGAGGAAGGCGAGGGTGATCCTATTCTGTTTTCCAATGGCCTCCATTGCCGTATAGAGGAATTCAATGTTTGCCGCATGAATTGGCGTCATTCCCTCTTCTTGTGCTTGTGATGTATAGACGGAGCTGGCAACGTAAAAGGCCAAAGCGATGAGTGGGCTCCTCTGGTCAACCGAATTTTAGCTTTTGATCTTTTTTTTGGCCAGGCTATCAATACTAAGAACTTACATATCCGGCATTTGTGTGAGATGTCAACTTGAGAATGTTTACCACTTCGTTCGACGCACTTAGCAACCGAGTTTTTATCATGGTTTTGAGATGGTCAGGGAAATTGTGCTCGTTGGCCATCTCGTAAGCACTATTGTGTAGGCAGATCACAGCAGCATGAAGGTTGAGGTTCGTATGAATAGCCACCGGTTCCCGCACATTCTCCGGCAGACGGAAGCGCTCTGGGAGGAACATGAATGCACCGGACAGGAGGTTGTCCAGCTCGCGGTGTCGATTCCAGTATTTGCCGTAAGCGAAATTTTCTGCACAGTCACTCGGCTGTGAGCGGTTGGCGTGCTTCATGATTCGGTTGAAGACGTGGCAAATGACAGCAGTCGCTGCAAACGTGGAATAGGACGAGCCGGTAAAGACATCGTGGAGCCTGCATGTCTTCTCTTCCCGGCCTTGATTGAAGGCTTCCTCAGAGCTAGGCAAATGTGTGGTGACCTATGTCGATACTTGTCAGCCAACTTTCTAATGCCCTGCCAAACACTGACAAACCTCGTCCGCATCGATTAACGTCGGCCATCCTGTACTGATAGATGCGTGTGAGTCTACAGCAAATGCGCCCCAGAAGACCCTGCGTCTCTCTGTGTTCGCCATGATCAGTACCAAATGTCACTTGAGCAAGGGCTGAGAACTCTACCTTCCAGCTCAATCCAGTCTTTCGGCGGTAATAGTGTTGGCATCATCTCAAACTCAGCGTTCGGATCGTCAAGTCTGTGCAGACCCATCATATGCAACAGCTTGATACATCGAGACGCGCTCATGGCAGCTCTTGTGAACCACATGTTGCGTGCCTCGGCAGTTGCCATTAGTGCCCATGCTTGTGCATGGGCCAGAGTAAGGAAGTGTTCCCCGTCTCCCTATTATCGCACAGGTTAGGCACAGGACGGGAAACAGCGAGGAATGATGGGTGATAGTAATATATGTGAACTGGCAAGTCACGATGGCTCGGGGAGGGGGTTGTGAGGGATGGGGGGAACCAACATGATCTCTACTGGAGTAGGCCTGGAAGTCTTGTCAAGAGGCAACAAAACCGACTGTCTCAGTCCTTACGTACCTTAAGCTCATCCTCTTCGAGGTAATGGCGACAGCGTCGATGAAAGGCATCATGATAATGTGAGTACTTCTCGTGCCCAAGAGTTGCGATGGTCCAGACAGCATATTGTAGGCACATAGGTGGCCGTCGATGTGGTGCTGAATAGAACGACTGAATGTATCTTGTAGGATGAAGGATCGGGATCAGAGGATGTTGTTTCATAAAGTACGATTGGTGCCTGGTGACGATATCAGCTGGACAGCTCAATGAGCCTCTATGCTCCTTCTCCGGATGCTCACAGTTCTTCGATCATTTCTGAAGGTGGCAAGGCTTCGAAGAGGCCAAGACCCAGAAGCTCGTAGCTCGTAGCTCCGGCATTGGGTGCCCGAGGCTGGTATCGCATGTCTGGTAATTCGAACGGCACCCCTGCTGGCGCTGGCGGTGATGTCCAGTTGAACGAAGCATCGGCGCCATTGCTAAGTGGAGTGCGGTCATTCAAGCCTGGTTCGTCCTGTAAGTTGCCTTGGGCATCCTTTACATCGTGGTCCTGAGGAGCTTTCAGGCCACTGTCCTCCGGCCGTGTACTTTCAATTTTCCCAGCAGCATCTTTCAACAGCACTTCGACTTGTGCTATACGTATTTGTGTCAGTGAACTGGTACTTCCTGTGGAGTGCTTTCATAGTCCCGGGGATCAAACGAACCCAAACGCTCCGCCAACTCCTTCACATTTCTCCGCTTGAAGGCAGGTTTCCTCCGAGATTCTGGATAGGCACATTCCGCCTTCAATTTGGAGCAGCGAGTACATGCCGGCTTGGTCCGATCACATTTCAACTTCCGACTCCGGCATGCCACGCAGGCCAGGGGCTCAAGTTCGTCCGTGGTGCCACCGGCTACGGGTCCCTTGCTAGTGGTCGCCTCGGTGGCAGATGATACGTCTTCCGCCAACATTTCGACTGTTATTGTGAATGAGTTTCGACCATCATTACGATGAGAGCCATCTTCACATTACTTTTATGTAGCCTGGAGCCCAGCTGAGAATCTAAGCGTCACGATTCATCGTTTCATGTGTAGAGCTGATCTCGGAGAAGTTAGACGGACGAATTTTGATCCGCAGGCCGAGCCCGGAAAGACAATAGCTTTTTTTCGGCTCCGGCCAATCGGCTCCGGCCCGAAAAGCGGTTCACGCTGCCGGTGTCTCCACTCTATCTTTCATGATACGGCGTGATGCCGGTCGGGCAACAAGACTAAAGATATATCAACTACAACAGGACTATGAAGAGTTGAGGTTCGTCTCTATTCTCTGTCGTCGGTGTCTTGCTACAAAGGTGTTGCTCTATTTGTTGTCTCTGTTTCTGTTTCTGAGACTTTCAACGGCAAAGCAAACATGGGATCAGAGTTTCAAAGCAAGCCGCGCATACTAGTGATCGGTGCTGGCGTGATCGGCGCGTCTATCGCGTGGCATTTAACGAAACATGCGAATGGAGCAAATGTAACCATTGTTGCCGAGGAGGTGGGAGGAATCGCAACGCCGTGCTCGTTCGCATGGCTCAATGCTTCGCGAAACAACCCGAGGTTCTACTATGATTTCCGCAGACGGTCCATGGCTGGCTGGAAACGGTTGGCAAACGAGGTGCCGGACCTGGGCCAACTGGTGAGATGGTGTGGTTCTCTCTGTGTGAGTGGCTTTCATATCCAAGATTTTCGAAACTTCGATATTTGCTCAACATCAAGCCTGGGACACAGTTTGATGGCTGACTGCAAGCACAGTGGGACTTGCCGCCAGAGAAGCTCGCAGATTATCAGAGGGATCATTCAGCATGGGGCTATGATATTCACCGCATTGAGCGCGCCGAGATCCTGCAAGTCGAGCCGGGGCTGACGCCGGAAGACGACTTTATACCCGAATGGGGACTTCGCGTTGGCGAAGAGGGCATGGTAGAGCCAGCCCAAGCTGCACAGCTCATGTTGGCCGATGCTGAGAGGAGAGATGCCCGACTAGTCACTGGGAATGTCACGAGGCTCCTTCAAGAGGGTGATGGACGAGTAAATGGCATAGTGCTATCCACAGGCGAGGAGCTGCGAGCAGATCATGTCGTTTTGGCTGCTGGCGTTGGTAGCGTACCGCTGTGTGCCTCAGTAGGCGTCACACTCCCGCTCAAAACGCCGGCACCTGCTGGCTTGCTTGTGCGGTCAAAGCCTGTTCAGACGCGAATCTTGAACCACATAGTTTATACTACCCGGGGACACATGCGCCAAACGGCGGACGGCTATATTCTCGCGGGCTCAGACTTCATTGGAGGAGATCCAGGGCCCAATCCGGAAGCAACGGCAAGACAGCAGCTCGAGCAGGTCAAGGCCAATCTGAAGCCAGAATATGGTGACCAGCTAGAATACGAGTGCTTTACCATAGGCTATCGTCCTCAGCCCCAGGATGGCTTGCCGATTCTCGGGGCAAGTGGCCTCAAAGGACTGGACATTGCTGTGATGCACTCGGGTGTGACGAACGCGGCTTTGGTTGGTGAGCTTCTGGCTGAGAAATTATTGACTGGAAAGGAGGACGCGGCTCTCAAGGACTTCTCCCTAAAGCGTTTTTCTGTTACTCCTGCATAGCATGGCGGACTTCTCGTGCTCAAACTGACAACCTCCAATAGCAAAGCGATAGACGTTTGAACCTTTCATAAGGCTACACTATGAGTCTTCTATGTCGATACGTATTTGATGATTTAATTTGCTCGTTAGTCAACCTTGGTCACCAAATGACCCTATACGTTTGATCAAAGCCTTGAGTACCTACCGTCCTCTTCGTAGAACTCTTGTCTCTTGTACAATCATGGTACCTTCACCAGGAAATTCCATCCTCCACGTCGGGATCTCGAGGGCATTTCTGCCCAAGACATCCCGATCTCAAGTTCACGTATAGCCAGCTATTTTAACGTTCTCGTGTGTATGTATCCATGATGCGACAAAATCTAGGTGCTATTGCCACTATTCATCGCCACTACCCATCCCAAAAGCTCAGGTGACGGCCCAGCTCCTCTGGCCTGTACATGTGGTTCGACAGGCCTCTTGTGCCTCGAATAGCTCAATTCCACCCGCATAGAGAGCCCTGAAAGAGTACGCAACGCTTCGCAATAAGTTGAGGACCGAGCCAGATGAGATTAGGCCGGATGAGATTACTGGATCAATACCCACCGTGCGCAGACTGATATGGCCCTTGGCCCGACAGAATACGCGAAATCTGCCGGGACATGTTCTGGGTCAATGGAGGATGTCCCACGTCAGAGCATATCTTACCGGAGATGAGTGATACTGCTTGGTCCAGCCTACAGTCTTCATGACACCTTCGAAGCCCAACATAGGATGTGCATCCGGTCCTAGTTTCACTGTAGAACATACATCACGGCATTGTCCGGTTTAGAAGTCTTTCTGTCTCCTGAAGGTCTTTGTAACTTCTACGTCGACTATGAAGACAGCAAAATTGGAGATAACGAACCCCTCGACCTCGTCAATTGTATTTGACTAAATTGGTTGAGCATAGTCCCTATACCACCCACACTCTCCTGAAGGGCCACGATATCGGTCAAAGCGCGCGGGACGCCTTTAAAGGAGACCACCCCGTCGAGACAAAGTCTCAATACAGCCACATTTGGTGGATAGACCACTTCCAGCCCTTGAATGAGGAAGATCATGCACATGAGACTCTTCACTCGATTCTTACCACATGCAGTATCATCAGGCTCATCTTCATTGACGAGTTCATGCAGTGAAGCCCTGTCTTCGAGCTAAACACAATCACAACATAGTCACAGTCTCGATGAAGAAGAGCCCACAGCGGTGCGAAAGCCTACGGCGGTCTTATAAACCCTTAAAACGACCCCCATTCGGCCCCTCAGCAACACGAAACAAGCGCCGAGACCAAGCATTTGCGAATGCAATACATATCTGACGTGAGGGAGCTGGGCGTATGACACATGCTCTTGGATCGGGGCTTCATTGAGTCGAATTCATCTCGCCGTGCGTGGTAGACGGGACTCAGTAGATGGCAGAGAGGAAGGATCGTATGGGAGAATGAAGACCACGGGGCAGAGGTGGTAGCATTACAAAGGCATGGAAATGCGAAGAGTGTAGGCTCGTGGCTCGAAATGATTTTACATGTTCTGGACGCCTAAGCTACAACAGGTACCGAAAGTACCCAAAAGATCCACTGATTTTTTTGTATGTGCTACAGAAGCTAAGAGGAGCTTGTATTATCACCTTTATTCAAGGTTGCCATTTAAAGTCGGTGGGCTTTCTACGAGGAGTATGGCATACGAGCTTTCTATCAAAGACGCTTCAAAAACCACGATTGAGCCCTGGACATGATGGCGAAACACTCAAAAGCCGGCACTGGCGACGAAAATCCTCAATGATGCCAAGCATGTAAAAATGACTGCTTTGGACGGAAGGATTTTGCACTGTCCGAGAACCACCCAGTTGCACGCTCGTGGAGTATCAAAGCAGCTCTGCATCAGATGAACGCGTTGCATCCAAACCCTCCTCCTGTCCACTGCCGCCGCGGAGGAGGCCACATAGCCAAGACGCCTCGATGGCATAAATCGCTCGTTTCTAGTCTGCAGTAATTTCAAGCCTCACGCTTGTAATGGCAGTGTGTAGCGTTCATACCGCCGCGTGTCTCTTTAATGAGCTCGACTAGAGATGCCCGGCGGGCACGGTAATTTTCCACCAAATACGAAAACGAAAGAGCCCAAAATTGACACCAGGTAGTGTTTCCAAATACTGACGTGGTCAATGATGAATATCGTCTAGTGTCCGAACACGCCCCACGGGCCGCACGCGTTACGCGGCTCAAAACGCTCTGACAACAAGCTAACAAAGCTGACGGCCTCTGGCCCAAAAATGTCAACGGTGTCACTTCCGGCACCAGGCCATGATGGCGTTGTCAAAATGCCCCGGCGGCCTAAGAAACCGGCGGCCTGTGCCCTAACAGCTTGACGGCTTCTGGGCCAAGTGTCAACGGTGTCTTTGATCGGCACCAGACCGTGCGGCGCAACCCAGTCCCAGAGTCTCGGGCCGTAGAAGAAACCCAAGAGGCCCGAGGGCTTTCCCGGAATACGGGATGGCGCTTCTCTAAAGTCCGAGGGAAGAAAACAGAACCAAGACCGGTCTCGGGTCACCGTGACACGACGCCGGCATTGTCAGACTATCTTGTCTCCCCGGAACCTTCTCCGTAGCCGCTCACTGTCTGTCTCAGTGTTGGCAAAAGTCTCAGATCACTGTGTAACAGGTGACTGGATTCAACGGGGCTGGTGTACTGCAATTCGAGGCGGGCAAAGGACAGCTTCTTGACCGCTTCCACGAAGGAGTTTTGAAGCTATCGTGTTCGGTCGCGTCGGGTAACACAGATCGTCGTCCCCAACGCGGCAACCCGGCTACAGAAGTAGGGTCTCCCATGGGCCGGTCCCGAGACCAAGGTTCAGCTAGATCTAGGCTGGATCTCGTAGTGGTGGATCGCAACCTTATCTGGGATCTCGCCGTGTGCTGCCTAGGGCCATGCTTGGTTTTGGACCCAAATAGGGGCCGCTGGATAGAGAATCGGACAGTGCTGCAGGTGCCAGAATTATCGGAGATGCGCAGCCAGAGGGAAAAAGCAACTGACGGATCGAGACACAGTTGTGACTCGCCTTGGAGACTAGTGGAAAGGTGTGCTGCACTGCGACCCCATCGTCTTCCGCCAACGGGATGGCTTTGGCAGCACTGCAGACGGTCTCATCAGCAGAGTCTCCGCAGCTGACGTTGCCTCATTCGACATTGATGTAGACGCACAACAGTGTGTGATTACAGGCGGTCGATGCAGAGACGCCCACCTCTAGTAAATGACGAAAACGATTTTAACCAACAATTGTCGACCGGTCTGCCCTCAACTCAGACCGCGGCTCAAACGCCATCTGCTTGCAGCGTCGTACCCGGGCGGATCGAATAAGCACTGCTTGCCTTACTCTTCGTCATCTTGAAGTCATTGCGACAACTGGCAGACTGAATGGGCGTACGGATAGTGGTCCTGTTGGTCCTCGAAGATGGGGCATCGTTGGTGATGTCTCCACAACGGTGAGCAGTTAGTCGTATTCTTATTCTATACAGGTCAAAAGCGGCCGAAGCTAAGCCTCGAGGTCTGATAGGGCGGTTGGGTCGACAAGCTTCGACGCCAACGAGAACAAATAATCAACCTTCTTGTGCAGGATCAGCTCTCGCGTATCTCAACTTGCAGCGGGAAGGAAGCAGTGCAGAGCCGGCCAGCAGATTTCTCAGGGACATGGTGGTGGGTAGTCCCACCCCAGTGCACATGCAATGCAGCGCAGGATGTGACATGTGGACGCTAAGGCTTCTTATTCGCACGCTGTGGCTCTCGGGTTACTACGGTGGCTGAGCACGTTTACTACCTATAAGGTAGGTAGAGTGTTGCATAAGTATGGTTTGTCTGGGTCCTCGTCGGCTTGAGGAAGGCATCATATAGGTGAATAACTGAGTACAAAGCTCTGCAAAACGAGGAGTCAGGTTGTTGATGAGGTACTCTCGATTTCCTCCTGAGACCATGCTTGAAGATGACCGCCCTGCCGCCCAAGGACCGACCAGTTGAGGAGTCTCGGCGGGCGAGGCTAGCGTTACACTGAATAAGTAATGAGGTGCCCAGGACACCACCCTGATACTAAGTAATACCTCAAGTGGAGATGACAGGCAGGTCGACCAAGCTGCTTGCAGGTATCTCCTTGGAGCCATAACTCGTGTCCCATCCACTGATCCACCGTCGAAGATGACGGCAAAATACTTGGAGGAGTCATGCTCTTGCATTCTGCGGCTTGCCTGTTGGGGACAGGGCTCAGGGTCTTGTTCCAGGATGAAGTTTGATGCCATTTCGCGGAGATATCAATTACGCCTGGCACATGCAGGCTGTTGTACTATTCCACATACGGCCTGGGGATTGCGATGCCCCAGACCAGTGGATTCGCTGCTGATATTGATCGAAGAAGATCAGGTGAGGATCAACGAAGGGTGATATCGGCCTGGGTGAATCTTGGTTAGAGATCTCTCTGGGTGGATGATCCACATATGATCACCATCGGCTAATCCCGGTATATACTATGCATAGTATGCGCAGCAATGAGTAACGCAAGGAGCAGGGCTGCGGCACAGTGTATTCGGGCCACGGGCCGCACTTGAAGAAGATCGTCGGCAGCAGGGTACAATAGTAACGATGACACTTGACATGCTCGACTCTCAGGCTTCAACGCTTTACACAGTACACAGTAGTCTCCACGCTCCATTAGCAACATTGCCCCATTTCTGAGCCTTTCGATGGCCGCGACTCGACTCTCACGTCACGACACGGGTTGAGTCGTGACACATGCCTTTAACTTGATCCGGACTCCCGGCCTGATCCGGATTGACAGCCCTGCCCTGTCAGTTTTCCAGACCGCCAGCTGCCAGAGCCGGACTAGATCTTAAGTCATCGGAAAATGACCGTCTGGGGAGCGGACAGGCTTGTTTGTCTGTTGCAGCTTGGTCAGGGGTTGAGACCTTAGACTCGGCTTACTCCTCAGCTGGCACTGGCCCAGTCAATCTATCAAGCTATCCCATCACCCTTCAGACGGGCGCGACGCCGTCAATCACGGCAGGGTTACCCTAAACAGACACGGAATAATTACGACAGGACCGCCGTGGACTGGACTTTGGGCTACCGCAAGGGCTGCTTGGTTTGTCTTCTGGGCGACCTGAATCACACTTCCCGAGTCACCAAGGTTTGCTAATCGAGGTGGCTAGGACATTGGCGTTCGTGAGCAGTACCTAGGTAGCAGTGGTGGCGTCTTGGTCCGCGAGCTAGAAGCTACCTTACTGGGCCGCTGTGCTTCCTTACAGGGCTACTAGTCCTGGCGAGCTTGCCACAAACTGGTGACCGCGGTGAATGGAGAGAAGGCAAAAGTCGTTTGCAGTCAATACAACGAGACACGCTGGCACTGTAGTCGTCACCTTCACCTACTCCTTGAGCTATTCTGCCGTTTCCCGTTTGAAAACGAAAACGGCCGTTCGTTGAAACTATCTTGGTGAAAATGATGTTCAAAATTAGTATCATGAGCACCTGGCTTCCGATCTTGACTACAGCGCAACCTCTACTTAGGTAGCCAGGGGCCACGGGCACATCCACCCCCCAACCCAGCGATGGCAATGTAGCAATCGTGGGTGCTGCCGTGGTCCCATGGCGTCCGAGAACCAAAGTCTGAGCAGGATTCAGAACTCTGGAACGGTATGGGCCGATCGGTCCCTCCACGAGCCCCTAAGCTGGCTTTCTGCAGCCTCCCAGCTGATATGATCGGGCCGTCATGGACATGGACTGTCTTGTTGTCTTGATCAATCGGCAGACCTTGGCGAGGAACACTTCTGAGGTCATCTCTGACATTTGGAGCTACGAGGGCATAGAGAAGCACTGAGTAGCAGACTGGCAATGACGAGCTAGATCTTGATCAAGTGTGGCGGGGGATTTGGTAGGCGCAGCTCCCCAGATGCCCCCAATGACACGCTAAAGCACAGGAGATGTTGTAGCAGTTGCCAACAAGCACTTTGTACGCCTCGATACCAGCTATCTAGGTGACCAAGCCAGTGGTGGCCAAACGGCGAAGCATAGGCTCCTGAAGCTGGCTGTCATTTGCTCATCATTTACGTACTGGGCACAGTAGCCTCACACTGCAGGATGCACGCTAGCGCAGGCAGTCTTGATGATCACTGCCCTCGCACGGCGAACGGGTCACTGTCATGTTTGACTCGACCGGGTCTCCTGCGTGCCACTGCCACGCACGCAACGCAGGGAGCAAGGCAGAGAAAGAGTCTGTGTGAATGAAGAGACGTGATGGAAAACGCCGATGGCGGAAGGCTCGGACGCTTAGCAACACGGCCGCCATGCCATGATACCTGTACACGGCGAGAGACACACGCGGTGCCATGTTCTGCATGGGCCATCCATTCCAGATGTGTTGACCACGAACTTTGGCGTGGCTGGCCATGAGTCGCGGCGTTCACTACTTGTCACTGACCAAGAATACTACCAAGTCAACGCTACCGCGCAGTGTAATCTATGCGCTTACGCCCCTAATATTACGCAGGAGTTTGGCAGGTTGCAAGCGTGCTGACAAGCCTGCTTGATTGCGTAGATATGATACCCTTTTTGGTGATCCAGATCCGTGTTGTGTGAACTTGAAGATATGAACGGGATGGACTTTGCTGTTTTAGTGAATCCTCAAGCGGATATTGAGGGTAGCTAGCGGCGTTGACAACAGTTAGCACATATTGAATGAACATTTTATACCGAGGTACCCTTATAATTTAGTAGACCAAAAGCGTGCCTACTAAATAGCGGACCAAACCACTCCTAGATATCTGTGGATAGACGGCACCTGGGCAAGGACTGGCCCGGTTCAGTGCCTCGCGCGGGATAGACTGCAAGGAGTCTACTTGGTCCCCGTGGAACCCGTATGATATTACATTGTAACATACAGACGAGCAGCTCGTTGTGGAAGTACATCATTGCCAACTGCGGTGATGATGTGACCCTCAAGGTAAAAAGCCTGCCCGACCGGCGACCATATCTAGAGACGTTGCACTTCCCGACTTAAAACTAGCCAGCCATATTGCATGGGCTTTCCGCTGTCCGTGATGGTCTGTCTTCCTGCAAATCACCGAACCTCGTGAACCGGTGATGAGCATTTTGGACAAAACACCAAGTACCGGGGTTTGATCATAACAAGCTGCCTCTTTCAGCGGACACTAGGTTCCAGCAGGTAATCCTAGGTCGATGGGAACGTTACCACGTTGTTTCGTCCTCAGGGGAGAAAAAGTTTGTCCGTGTGGGCCGTCAACAGCATCCCGAATCCCGTTCATCAAATGTGATTGGCAAGAAAAGAAAAAAAAAAAAAAAAGAATACGAAAGGAGCCACATTACAGATTCGGAAGTAAGGGTATGACCACGTGTAGCTTGACCGTCAATGTATCTACTATGGTTCGCCTACATGGCTAAATAAAGACCCCCGGGGGGTACCTGTTTCTAGCACCCAAAAAATGGGAAAGTAACAGTAATCTATCCGGCACAGTTGACTTTGGCAGGAGAATACGAGCTACAAAGCCCGGGCTTGTGACTGAACACAAATACACACACACAGAGAGAGAGAGAGAGAGAGAGAGAGAGGGAGAAACTTTCTCTCGCCGCTTTGGTAGTACCGCGTGTCACAATCATGCCGCTTTGCAGAGGCAGGGCGAAAACCCAGGGCTTATTAGAAGGAGGGAAGATCCAAATCAGAGGATGTGCTGGGTATTGAACACAATCGGGGGGCGTCTGAAACAAATGCCGCATGGGATGGCTATGCCTATATTTTAAATTTAATTTCCTCGTTCCTCTTGCCATGCTAGCGCTTTATTAGACGTGGGACAAGATAGTTTATTTACGAAAGGCAGAAATGTGCCCAGGCTGTTGGGGGCAATATGCGAACCCGGCAGCGTGGATTAGAAGCCGTGTATGGAAAGTTTGGGACGAATGCTTGGCTCGCTGATCATGCTGGTAGGCGTGACCCGCTGTTTGGGCAGTCGAAGGCAACTTTAATCAATGTTGGCTGAGAATTAGTCGAAATAACCGTCTCTGCCTCTATTCGAGACTAGAGACTTATCGTGGTGGAACATGAAAGAAGGTATCACCCATTATTGCTGCTGTTCATTGCCAAGAGTCAGACTAGCTGATGAGAGAAATTCACAGGTAGTGATAGCTTGGTAATAAATGTTTTGATTCCCGAGTATGCTGTCCAGCAAGTCTTTTCGGTGGCGTCTCCAAATAGGATAGCTTATGGATCCAGACATGCTAGTGAAGTATCGTGTCTATGCTTACTCTCCCATCCCCCTGTGTGCTAGCATTTCCTTCTAGGACGCAAGCAAAAGACTCCAATGCATGTTTTTGTTGCTGTTGCTGCAGATAGCCACCCATCCCATCTCAGAATGCCGCCGCCCGTGTGTCTAGCCTTGTGGCTTGGCCTCGCAAAAGGTGCCAGCCTGATTGTCCGCCGCCGCCCCTTTCCAAACGATTCCCTCCAAAAAATAAGATATCCATCCAGACTCCATTTCGTGGTCCGATGATGTAGGACAAACGATTATGTCTCACGAGACAATGCCGTAGATTGTTGAGCTTTTGATATATACGATGCCGCGAAAAAAAAAAACAATATGTTTATGAAGAAAGCCCGATCGGTCGTGCTGAAATGGATATGTGTACAGTTTGTGTATGTGCTAACCTAGTAGCTGCCACCGCGCTTCAGGTTGTGGGAACGTCTGCGAGGGTCAAGTTCGTCGTCGAAGGCGCTGTCTCCGCCATCACTCGTGGTCGGGCTGCGTCGGTTCTTGACGTCCTCATAGTCGCCGCGCTCGGTGGATGGTAGGACCTTGCCATCGGTGCCACGGGAAGACATCGCATCACGCTCGGCGTGAGCGTTGTTGATCATTGTGGGGAGCTGTCTGCGACGGGCGTTGATGAACCAGTTCGAGATTTGGTCTAGAAAGTGGTTCATTAGTTTTTGAAAACCTTCTGATCGACTTGTTTAGATGCACTTACTCATTTGGAGACCAGTCTGACGCATGAGCTCCTGCTTCTCGTCCTCAGTGGGGTATGGGTGGTGAAGATGACCGACGAACCAAGCTCGCAGCTTGTCTGTCGTCTCTTTGGGGAGGTTGCCCCTCCGCTTTCGCTGTTTGTTGTCTGTGCCCACACCAATCGCCATCTCACCAAAGCGCATATAATCTCCATAGTGGGGGCCATAACCGACGGCTGAGAAGGGCGTCCTATCCAGTGGGTGAACTGAGCCCACAGACAGGGACTGTAGCCTTGAAGGGTGGTGGTAGCCGTATCCATAAGAAGCGGGTTGGCGGTAAGATCCGGCAGGCTCGAATCTCGGGTCGGATGGGTGAACGTATAGCGGCCGCGGCATTTCTTGCAGGTAGTCGTCGCTCGAATGGCCGCGCATGCGTGGCATGGGAGGAGCGGGTCCTCTCTCCATACCCATAGGAGCAGGAAAGCTGGGTAGAGACGGACGGACCTCTGGACGCTCGACGGGCTCCAGAGCGACTGGTGATCGGATTGCTGGCAAGCCTCCTTGCGGCAGACGAGGACTCGCTCGAGAGGCCTGTCCCCAGTGCTCCGGCGCTACTGCTCTCTGTTGTGAATAGGCCGGCGAGGCTGGGCGAGGTATGTTCCTCTCAGTCGTCCTTGGAGGGCTGTTGTAAAGCCTTGGTACACGGTTTGCACGCTCCTCCCTCTCATCCTCGACTGAGAGGCGCCTCCGCTTGTTCGAGCTAGGTGAGTGCACATATTCTGGAGTCATCACCCCGTGCGTTGGTGCTGTTGGTGAAGTTGCAGATACAGGAGTCCTGACTGATCCATCTTGAGCCTGTGGTGCGTTTCGAAGTTGCAGTTCAGGGAAATTAGGGATGATCTACGGCTTGTTAGTGAAGGACAGTATTGCGAATGAGTGATCTTGAAGTTTACCTGTCGGATGGAGGGCAGCGCAACCCGGTCTCCATCAGATCTGGGTCTCGAAGAAGGGGCGTAGGAAGTTGCTCGCGCCTCGTCCCAGTACTCCCGGCGGAAGGGGGCATGAGGAGTAGGAGTGGCCATAGCAAGTATCGACATTTTCGGATTCTGCTCGGGTTGATTGTGATTTAAATCGTTGCTGTCAGTCCCCCGAGGACTATTTTCCATAACCTCCCAGAAACTCCTCTCGCGATGGCTACCAATTCGAAATCTGACAGTCAGTTAAGTTTCGGTACTCATCGTCTAGCCTTGCCAACATTGAGGTGATGAGGATGTCTTACCGAAAGACAATTCCGAATCAAGACCTCGGAGAGAGCAGCATGTGTCTCGATTCAAGTCTGTCGGTGGTATAGTGCTGCTACCAGGTGATGCTCAGGTATGGTAAAAAGGATATATATATATACGTATGCCGGGTGGTAGAGGTCGAATATCTAATAGATATAGTGGTGGAAGTTGTGTGGTGTCGAAAGGTGAAAATACAGTATGGGTGAATAGACGGCGTGCAAAGAAAAATGGGGTGGAAGGAGGATGCGAATCCTTTTTGTAGAACACCGAGAGCGGTAGCGTGGATGTATATCTAGTCAGTCCCAAGGCGCCGATGTAACGGACGAACCCACAAGACAGACTGTGCCTAAAGGGGTAATGGACGAGAGGCTCGGGTGGTGGCCTGGGAAGGCTAGGTCCGAGACTTGAGATCTAGGTGCAAGAGAGAATCTTCAACAGCACGAGAGGCGGAATGAATCCAGGTGAAACTGACAGGTGCTTAGCTGCAGTTACGACCATTCAGTCTTCAGATGAAGGGGAAGGGAGCCACTGTGGTAATAAACAACAGCGGGCGTGAGAAACATTTTCAAAAGGGAGGCGTTCAGAGTGATCATGTATCATCCCAGCAGAGGAGATGCGAGGTTGTGGAGAGGTGCGGTCGGCTGGCGACTAAACCTGAAGGAGACCAGACATGCGAGACATGGGTGAGTATGACAACAGCATCGACCTCCACCGGACGATCTGAGGAGGAAGAGGAACAGTACAGGGGCATGGACAGGTCACTGTACCGTCACTCCCCAGGGCCCATAGCGCTGGAGGTCTGTATCGAGTACAGGGACCAAGGTGAAGAGCCCAGGGCGCGGCGGTGATTTAGCTGTGGAGCCAACGGGCAAGCAGACTGTCCAGACCCGGTTTCCGTACGCCAGACCAGGAGCAATGGACCTTTTTGGGGGGGGGGGGGCTTCAACAGCGACAGGTGACAAAGAGACCTGGCAGCCAGGCAGCCAGACCGGGCCCGTTCAGTGGGCGATGCGGGCCAAGTTTTTGGTGACAAGACACAACAAGGGGCGCCATGGACAGTATCCGTACCCGCTGTGGATGTGTGGATGGCGTCTGCTGCCGGAGAGGGCCAGGGTAGGTAGTGCAAGGCTCGTGGTGGGACCGGGATGCCTGAGACCACGACCATAACCATAACCTTGACCATGACCATGACCATGACCATGCCCGTACATGGCAGCCTTGTCCTTGTCGAAGGCCCTGGTCCCTGTCCATGTCGACGATATTGTGGGACCGTGGGTGCATGAGGCGATGGATCCCGGAGATGGGGGCATGGGCCGGGGTCGCTGGCTGCAAGCTGGGCTGGAGTTTGTGCTCGTGCTGTGCTGTGGAAGCATAGTACTAGGTATGTAAGTAAGTAAGTACTATGGTACTCGGGATAGACGGCCCACAGACACAGACGATGGAGAAGTGGGCACGCAAAAAGCAACGTCGTCGCAGAGTGAATGAGTGCTGCACGTATTCGGGTAAGCAGCTCATCCCGGCAAGCAAAAGAAAGAACGGAGTTTCCGGGCTGTTAGCCCAGCGACAGACGCGACCGTTGCACCGTGACAAGCCTTGTCAAAAGTCATGACATATTAGGACGGGCCTGCATTGGTCCTAGCATCGGATGGCCTTGCGATGCGGGAAGGGAAGCGTAGCAGCATATTCGGGGTCTTTGTAGCGTCTTTGAGTAGCGTCGGTCTACTGCGCAGGAGTCGTTCGTAAACGGACAACTGATGGAAGGTGTTTCCAGTGACACAGACAACTCCTCGGCAGAAGCAGCACAGATGGTTTCAGCTCCGCGTGCAAAAGGTCGGTACCAGTGCTTCGGGTAAGGAGGTCGTGGTCATGTTCTGGAATGTTGACAAGCGTGCTTCTTCGTAAAAAAGTGAAGACGGGCTTACCTAAGCCTCTTTTCTTTTCTTTTCTTTTTTTCCACATATTACTATAGTATGTATGTAGTACAGGACTTCTACCTCTACCCGAGTCGGCGACCAAGCACTGACCTGCCATAGTACCCCGACCTGGCCGGATGTGTCCACATACCGCAAGTGCTATAGCATGCATGGCATGGCATCCTAAGGCATGGCACCCTAAGGCATTCTCCTACCATCAAAACACCAGACCACACGCAGGCATAAACCATTACCGGGCTGGCCTGACACATATTTCCCGAGAGTTTCTTGATTGACTCCAATCGCAATTCAATCTCATCTTGATAAGCTCTTGCTGTCAGCTGCCACAACCGATTGAACCGAAACCCAGACAGCCCCACTCCGCACTTCAGCTAAAAGAAGCTCCGTCGCAACATGACCGCGCCACTTCACTACCTACCATAGTACGGACCGTTTTTATGCTTCTCGTTAGCCCTCACGGCAACTGTCGCAGCCAGCCTTCGGCTACACAGGCCGTAGTTCACGACGTAGTAGACAGACATCCACTTCCCGTCAAGGTCGGCGGTGGCGCGAAGGCCGCTTCCGAGCCCGGCGACAACTAATCTTAGAACTATGTGTGGTACCAGCTCTCTGGGAATTCCGAACCAGCGCCGGTCCATAGGTCCAAGGTCCGTGGTCCAAGGTCCACGGTCCACGGTCCAGCACGGTGACAAATGGTGCTGGTGACAACGCCCAAGCCTTCAAACGCTCGGACGAGGAAAGTCGATCTACCTACCACCCATGCACCACCAGTCGACGGCGTGCCACTTGATCGCCCGACGGGCCTTTACTCACCCGCGCACCTGGTTTCGTCAAAATTTTGGGGCAAGAAAAGAAACCAAAGATGCAGTGCGAAGTCCGATTGGCAAGAACAGGCCGTCACCAGCCTGTCACAACAAAGCTGCCACAATCGTGCAATGCTATGCTTCATGTCATCTCGTCCCGTCACTCACACATGCCCCTGACTGAACCATTGCAATTATGGCGTAGGTCGTTGATCGCAGCTGTGCGAGGCTATCATAGTCCCTCGGCATCCGGATTCTACAGCAGTGGCTATGTTTTGTTTCTGGCGTTTGCCGTCTCATCAAACAGCCAATCGCACTGCAAGCAACGAACGACAGATCACGCTTATTACTTGGGAAGAACGCCAAACGTCAGTGTACGGCCAGAATCTAGATGACACCCAAACGTCAGATTCATCTCTTCTTGCCTCGCGCAATGCAAGGTTTCAGTCGACGACTGTTGCTTTACTAGGCTCGCCACTCGCTGTCTTGGCCAAATGTATCATAATTTGTGCTACAAAACTTTCTCGACAGGATATTCCAACGGCCCTTCTGCTTTGGGGCTCTTGAAGACTATGCACTCGTGGAGCTTGACCCTATTAGACTAGGACCGACAAAGGGCACTGATTTGACCTGTCAAAGGCATAGTTGCAGCGGCAAGACACCCAGACCATTGACCAGATTCAATTTGAAAGGCAAACTTGTGAGGCAATACACAGCCACAGTGAATACTCGTAGAACTGCAACAGCGTGATAGGCTGACCATACAGTTACAGAGCACGGGGGCTGCTACAGTTGTCAGGGTTAATCGGTTCATGCAGTCCCTTCCGAGACGGACGAACAATAGACTCTTACCCAAGATGCGCTTTGCGAAGCGAAAGGTAGCCTTCCAAGACACTATGTTCACAGCCACATTGAAGTTGAGAAGACGGGCACGTTTCATGGTCGGTTTGGCTCGTCGTGTGAGATTGTGCCATCGGGAAACACCTGTCAACCTGCTCAGGATGGGGCGAACACAGATGCGATTGGTTGATCCTGCAGATCTACCGGGAGTATCGGTTTGGCGATCTGGCATGACAGGTTAGGGTTGGGCTGTCAGTCCTAAGCGCAAGCTTGCGATTGGGCTCCCCTGGACCCGCATGCACTGTCATCCGGTTTCTGACCAGGGAGCTCTGCCCAGGTCGATGGGTTTGGCTTGGAACCGATGGAGATCCGTTTCCGACCTCCTGTCACTGTGCGGCTTGGGTTTTGTGGGGTGAGCCAAGGGCGATCCAGCCAGAATTGATGGTTTCGTCTCAACAACAGACTTTCCTGACGTGCCTACCGAAAGCCAACAATCGTCAAGAAAGCTATTTCCAGACTTTGAAATAAGTTAGTCTGTCCAACGACTTGAAGCATCAACCTCTGGAAGCTGGAGGCAGTGGAGGCAGTCAGTCGACATCGAGTCAAGTTCCTGCACCTAATTTCTAGTGCGACTTTGATGGAGGGTGGCAGGATAACACCTTCCACACGCTTGGAAGCCTCGTCAGAGAAGGACGACGGATCCCTCGAGCAGAATGGGTTGCTAAACGAGCTGTTGGAGTCCCGTCCTGACCCGATGATCCGCATCATTGCGGAAACTTCGTACCATCACTATGACCAGTAGGTGCAGAATATTGGTGCTAAGATGTGCTAGATGTGCGAGTAATGTCGGATGGCCGGCATCCTTCCCAGTGTCACTGGGAGGCTCGAACCACAGTAGGTGGAAAATGCTGTTGCACTCTTGTCGCATTCGTGTGGCATTGTGCCGCCGTATTCAATCGCGACCATTGCCCTCGTCATGAGTTGGTAGCCCATGACTCGCCCTTGTCAGGAGGCGATTTCATTGTCGAGGATGGGCAGCAGATCCTCCTGCAGTCTCCTCCGGGAATGTCACATCGGAACTGTCAGCCTTCCTTGGAAAAAAAAAAAACACAGCGTCTTTTTGTCGAAACAACGGAAGAACCAGACATTACACCATACGGCTGGGCCCACCTTGATTGGCCCCCAGCCCCGGCCTCGACAGTTGTTAAGTACATACAATGTCGAGCAATGTGCAAGGCTGGCCTCAGGCTGCTCCGCCCATTGACATTTCGATGAATCGTCGCGGCCCTGCAATCAATCGAAACACTTCCGAATCTCATATCAATGTCGTCTCCACTTATCGCACAATACCTATGGCTGTGTATCCGGTACCGAGATAGTTCACCTTGCCTCCCACACTCCCTGCCGTCGTTTACTCCGTTTCCACGTGAGACGACGATACGCTTGTTCTGTTCGCTCCACACAATTCGCAACAGCAACACGCTTTTAGTAATGACGGCCGTTGACTGCCCGTTCCGGGCGCTTTGATTCAGTAACCCATGCCATTATTGCGCAGCCTCGTTCCGTTAGCAATATCGTCCACATAAAGACGCCTGTGTATGTGCCCCTTGCCAATTGGCAATCTACCCCATGTAGAAGGAAGGGATTCACTGGTTACCGGGATTGCCACGTTAATTGCCATTTGTAGGAAGTACATTTGAGCCTCATTAGACGTTCTGTCTCCGATATTGACTGGTCTGTTCGAGGGCTATATCATGATTTATCCTCATGGTTCATCCGACGGGCATTCATAGGATTTTGATTCAACGCAGGAACGGGACGACTGCTGCTGCTCATTCCTCGGCTTCGTCTGCAGGCGATTTGAATTCCAGAACGCAAAGAGACACACATAACATGGCCAGCATGGGTTCCGCCGGCCTGGGAGGTCCCGCAACGAATAGCCCAGCACGGCGAAACCCGCGAATCAGTAAATAACGCGTACATGGCCGTTGCAAGAACAAAAAAATAGGCGGGTATCTTCTCCACGCCGGTGAACTAGATGAGCTGTATTCTTCGCCGGCCGTACAAATCCGTCGGATCTAACTATGTTGGAGCAGCAGAAGCAACTGGCGTCGTCAAGTGCAAGACTAAGTGCAAGACTGATCGCATTCTCCATCATCCGAGGATTGCCTCTCTACGGGGAAAGAAATTGCTTTGCCTCTGCTAGACCGGTGTGCTTGTGGCTGGATGCTCATCACGGATCAGCCCGTTCAACGAGGAGCAAAGCTGACTGCACTTCCCATTCTGGTGTTACGCAGGAGGGAAACGACCAGGGTCAGGGTCTCCAGAAATCAGTGAGCGTCGTGCAATGTGCATCATTACCTAAGGTATGTACTTACCAGGTAGAACGGGCCCCTCGAGCAGCCTTCTTCACTTTCGACTCCGGAAAAAACGACACGCACCCTTTGTTGTGTCATGGTGGTTGCAGAAACCCGATCTCCAAGTTCTGCAAGCCATCTGAACATCAAGATCGGGCTGGTACTGATGAGACTCTCATTTGCTGAGGAAGAGGTGCAGCGCTGCAGACCATCTCGCAGATTCCGGTACCATGCAGGGCACAGTCTGGACTAACGCATGCCGCCGCTGTCTTGATCTTCCGGACCCCAAGTACCATTGTACTTTGCTGTACTGCGTGCTGTACGTACACGTATCTATCTACTTATACGTACGGAACTGGCGCAAGATTCACAACATCAAAAGCCACATGTGTGGCAAGCATTGTCTTCGATCCTGACTGAGTTCATTTCTTCAGGCAAGGGGTCGCAAAAAGACCTGCCCAGGCGTGCCACGATGCTCTGCGCCCTCGTCTGGCGCGGGGTGTTCCCGTCGGCCAGTCAAGGCGGTTGTCCTATTGGTTCCATATTTCAGGTTGTGCGGGAGCTATATCCGACAAACCCAATTGAGATGCCTACATGAACATGACGTCTCGATTGGCCAGCCAACTTGGCGGTTTTCTTTCCTCGGATGTCAGCCGCCGTCGAGAGCACTCTCATGCCTTGCTGTTATGGTCTAGAAAGCTAGCTGCGCAAGTACATAATTTGACTACATAGTAATTGCCATCTCCCCACGTACAGAAGGCCGCATAGTTCATCATGATGCCGGGGTACGACTACACCCACGAGTTAGCTACCGCAGAGGCTGCCTTGTACGAGCTGTCGGCTGCCGTTGCACCTCAGCTTTCCAGGTCGCAAATTATATTGCGGCTTGAGAGGTCACGGCACAGCGCACGGTCTGGTGGGAAGGGGGGAGATTCGACTGCGTTACACCGAGTTCCTCATATACAAAGCCCCGTCAAACATGACAGAAGCAATCGGTCCCGAACCCAGCAGGCGTCCACATGCGGCTGCGTGGTTTTGAAACTGGTACAAATCCGACAGTCAAGCTTACGGCAAAACCACCCGGTTGGGATCATATGTGAATGCGGTATGTAGTCCATTAGACGTGCAGTCAGTGCTGTCCCCTCACTACTACGTGGCTGTTATACAGGACTATTCTGCTTTTTTCGCGAACATTGCTCAAGAGGGAAAAGAGCGCGCTGAATTTCCGCAAGAGGGGGTAGGCGAACAGGAGGGGCTGTCGGTGGCCGTTTGGAGTCTTTGAGGGTACCACACGACCGGGATCTTGACCCCCCCTCCCTGTGCCGCCCCGACTGTCTGTCAAGCGCGCCAAACCTCGACGGCACGGAATATCCCGCCTAATTCTGTATGGCACCCGAGGACGTGGGCATGAAGCCGTATTTGGAAAGACTGGCATATGGAAACCGCATCGAAAAAACCAAAATGCAACTTCGTCACAGTGTCACGCCCGAGACATGTGCACAAGCTGGAATAAACCGCGCTTTCTCCATAGTGGCTGACGTCCCTACCCGAACGTGATGAATCATTGCTTTAGCTGCAGTGCAGTGGACTTGGCTCTGTACCTTACAGGGCCATCTGAGTCCATGACTTGTTGTGCAAGGGAAATGCCGCACCCTCCACCAGGCTTTCTCCCACTATGTGGCTTTGGAACATTGGACGAACGACCGCCAATCTCATCGCTATGGGGGCGCGGGATGGGAGGGGCGCAAAGGACACCCGTCGGCGGCAAAGCCACACTTTGTTGTGTGTAGACGTCCAATCCTGGCTTTCGGCCGACGACCAGCAGCCAATCCGCGGAGAGGTGGCTTTTTCCACACCTTGACACCAAGCAGCCCACGCGACTTTTTGGTCGACAGGTGTGCCCCTACCACGGGTTGCAAAGGTGTGGAAGCACAAAAGACCACGCCAAGAACAACGGGAACAGCTTAGTCCGACTTCGCGAATCTCGCAGACGGTTACTAGCATCCCTGCGTCACACACACACATACACACAAGACATGGTAAAAAGGGAGAGACGATTTGACCTGCAGCTGGAAGGTGTTCACTTCTGCCCGCGCGAGTAACAACAAACGCCCACAAGCCCATTCACCCGGCCACAGTCCGAGTAACTTTATCCATGAACCGATGTAGTCCGCTACTAAGAAGGGGCGGGGGGCCCAACAATTTACTTGACCGCCGTCACCGCCTTCACCTCTTTGTGATACGGGAAGCTGCGTCTCGAGAACAAGGCCTTTGCGACCAAAGAAACCGTCGCTGTGATACAAAGGCACCTGAGACTTTGCTCTGTTTGGGCAGTACGGAACCCACTGACTTGGTTTTCCCGATCACGATATGTCGTCGCCCGCCCCGGCATCCGTGAATCAAAATGTCAAGTTTCAGGCCCCGGGGGGAGGGGGCCAGCCAGGTCAATGCATTCACAACTGATTACGGAGCGGGCCCAATGTACCACCGATCAAATACAGAAGTGTTACTCAAAGAGAGCACCAAAGTCCAGCTCTCCGCGCAGAGCTTGGCTGATGAACGAGCTCACATATGACCAGCGTGGCTCTGTGCGCCGTTGCCCCTGGTGAAACAAGAGGCCGCGAGCTTCGCTGCTACACGACGAGTCCTGCGGCGGTGGTGGTGTGGTATTGTCATTTCCCTCAGAATTCTGCAATCACATTACCAGAGCCTCGGGCCCGTATTTGGCTCCGATGTCCCAGCGAAAGCGGGCGTTGATGTCGTCAATCTGACGAGGGCACATCTCTGTCACGCATGATTAAGGAACGTGTCATCGTATACGGCTACACACACCTCTAGTCAATACACCGACACACATGCTGGTGGCATGATAATTCGTGCCCTTGCATCTATAGTACTTTCCACTAGTGAATGCCTGACTGGGTCATGAAAGTCCGCACCCCGGTGTTGCAGTCACCCACCGTACATACTAGATCCAGTCGGCCAGATCGGAGCTGCAACGTCCCTAGATGACCGTCCGTCTTCTTTTGGGTTGGCCACATAAACAACCACCACGAGCCAGTCTTTTTCTGTGGGACCCCAGACAAAGTCGTCCGTGAGTGGGTGGGAAACCCGCTCCAGAGTCCCACACGATGCTCATGGCTTGCGCACCAAGAGCGGCTCTCGCTTCTCAAGGTGGAGCTGAAGATATGCGTGGACCGGGAGGATACAGTACAAGTTACGCCTGTGGCCGTGACGCCCTCATCCGGCATTGACCCAGACCGTCGGTAGCATTTCTCTCGTATAGCGACGAAGGAGTTCTTTTCTTATCTGATGTTGTTGTACATACATACATAAGGTACAAACCAATTGTCCACTGGGGAGTTTCTAGATGCACACACACGTAACGGGACTAGGGCGGCTTCGGGGGAGAACCATAAAGTCGGGTTACCGATCACGGCATTTGTGGACCAAAAACCCAAGCAACCAAACAAGGTGCAAGGCCCGCGGAGAATTTTCCGTTCGGGGCAGCTCAGTCGCGAAGGAAACCAAAGTGTGTGTGTGTCCCCCGCCGAAACGCGCCAGTGAGAAAATGGACTGCTAATTTCACGATCCTTTAAATCTCGCGTGGATCAATGTGCTCACGGAGGATGCCACGCCTTTCAGCCTCGTCAAAAAGTGTGCCCACTCTCAAACGCGCCCCATTCCGCATATACCATAGTAACCCCCCCCCCTCTCTGTTCCCTCCAAATGGGCTGCCGGCTCGCTTAATTTACAAAAAGTGAACAAAGCTTTTTCTTGGGGACACGCACACCTAGCCACGTTTTGTTCTTTTCTTTTTCCCTCTCGGGAGGGCTTGTGAGTCCACGTTTTCCCCGCAACCTGGGCCGCCCTGGCTGGCCCTGACGCCGGGGCGCTAGATTACCAAGAACCAAAGCCCTGGTGATTTGTAAGGGCGCACAGACAGTTTGAACCTTGCCATGTGCATGCTAGCTTTGACCGGTGAGAAAAAAACAAAAACAACAATCACCACCCCCCAAAAATGATAATATGGAATAAGGCGTTTGTTAGCGACGCAATGCCGCGCGCATGCCAAAAAAGCAACTTAGGGGCTGCTCGTCTCGAAGAGAGAATGAGAAATTGGCGCCTGATACTCGGAACAAACCGATTACGTATGATCCTGCCATCTCGGGGGTTTTATTTTGGAGCACAGGAGACATATGCATGTCTCCATCTGACAGGTCACTTTGCCATGGCGCAACAAGAGGCGATCACAATTCACACAGTGCGGCTCATTGAGTGACAGGTTTGACAGCTACTCTAGCCGTCATCAATTGCATGGAATCCATGTTGCCGCGTCCGGATATGAACGAAGTTTCCTTTTTTGCCTTTCCCACACTACCACGGACGGACAGACATTCATTTCAAGTCTCTTTTTTTTTTTTTTTTGGGTTGTCGCAACCTGTGACGACTAGTAAACAACCCCTCCTGTTAAGCGACCGGACTGCCGGAGTGGGAAACGGCACAAAAGACCCGTCTCGGATCGAAACACCATATCGTCGAAGGGCAGGCAGCACAAGATACAACTCCGTGTTTTTTGTGCTGTTGGAAGTGCTGCGTATCCGGTATCCATCTGGCGCCATACCCCACCTGCCAGGCCCATCTGGACCCCACCGAGAAGGAGCCGCGACGATCGTGGGCCGGGGCCTGTGTCGGGTGGACCGTAATCGTATTTACTTTGCCGTCGTTGGTCAACAACCTGTCTTTTATACCATTGTAGTCCACGCCGAACCGAAGTTAAGGGGGGGGGAAATAGTTTTTGACGCCAACAACTGGGTCGTCACCCTCCACCCTCTCTCTCTCTTTATACCCCTCCCTTCTCCGAGTGTGGAAGGTCTGCCGCGTTGCAAGTTTCGAGCCAAGGCCGGGCGAAAAATGTTGTGTTATGAAATGCTGACATGGCGTCAAAGCGGGCATGGAAGTCGAGATGCGGAATACCCGATCCTCTGAATCCGGGATCCCGGGAGAGCAGCTTCTCGGTGAATTCGACATGTAGAACACCGGCCCGGAATTTCAATCGGGTGCCAGGCCCTTTTTTACGGCGTTTTCCATGATAGATGCGCTCTTCACACCCTCTCTTGTGCTTTTGGTGGTGGGCCGGGGGGTAGAGTTGGACCGGGTGGGCGCCATTTATTCTAGACGACTGCAAGCTGCCCATATCTACAGTACAATACATAGTAGCGAGCAGAGAGGACCTTCAAACGTCTAGGTAAGCTTTGGGACAGCTTACTCGTCTGGAGATCACATCATCAAACATCCGTAGGCGACAGGAGCCGCAACCTTGGCGAGGCGGAGCGAGATATCGTGTCCGTGCTTTGAACAGTGGCACCGCTTGCACCTGTCACGATACAGAGTAGATGATGCTCTTTTTGAAGGGCAGGGTTTCCTATTTAGCTCATGCAACCAAGGAATGATGAGCAGCTGTCATCAGCGGGGCTTGCCAGGGCCTCTGAGCAAATCGCATCAGTCTCCCCAAGCAAGGCTCAAATACAATGGGGTCCTGTCAAGGTCCCCCCCCCCTTCTCCCCACCTAGCCAGGCCAGCCTGACATCCACGTCCATGTTGGGGAATCTGATCGCGGATTCTACTGTGGATCCCTTGCTCTCGCTTCCAAGTAAAAAGGGGTCTTGGCCAGGAGGATGCCGGGGATCGGGGGGACGGGTGGGTGTGGAACGACAGAACGTCTAGACATGTTCTCTGCCTGTGCCGTCGATCCCACCTTGCAGGTGAGAGCTCCGATGTCAAGAGCTCATTGCGGGCGCTGATTCACCCTTGTAGTCGCGGGTATAGTGACCAAGGTGGAGATCTCCGTGTCCTTTGAGGATCCACCCGATCCAGATCCAAGCGCACGGTCTATATGGCACCGACATTCTCCAGTTCGTGATCGCTTACGCATGTTACAAGGGAGCCTCTCTTTTCCCTCGTACACTAGCCCTAATCTAGACCTGACTCTCTTTCCGACTCTCTCTCTCTCTGTCTCTCTTTATCTCTCTGTGTGTCTGTGCTGCCACGCGGGGATTGAGATATCCACCTTGAAATCAATTTACAACTTTGCAACGCCCCAGGAGGCTCTCGAACGACAAAACACGCTCCACCAAAAGCTGGGCGGAAAAGCCGCGGGTTGACCACACGGGTTTTCCGTTGGGGGTGCTGTTGGCGTACCTCAAGGTTTCTTGGCTCGGTTGGAGCGAGGGCCTCGTAATAATGTCTCGATCTTGACAATTTCCGCGACGGAGCACGATATCATACGTTTCCGAAGCATTGAACAAGAGTCATAATCCAAATCAAACGAACGATGATCGCCCATATCACCGTCGATTTCGATACGTGAATGCGTGCTTCAGCCAATCGCAAATCAGTACACAACGAGGAAAGAAACGCACATATACACCGAGAAACAAAGCAAGTGTTCCCCATGCGCCCAGACGTCGATCATCATCTGCAAAACGTGCTATAGTAGAATGTCGCAGACGAGAAACACTTGCAGTTGAAACTTTGTCTCGGGGGGGGGGGGGTGTGTTGTTTGTCAGGCTTGTGTGGGCGCGGCGGTTAGTCACGCAGCAAAAAGGGCCCCGTTCTGCCGCATGCCCCCCTCCGCACTAGGCTCTTTGTCCTGTCAAAAGCTGACGTGCATCTGACAGGTCCCATCTCTTTCTCAATTTGGACCCCATTCGCGCGACGTCGCGGTCGGAATGCATGCTTTTTTCTTTCTTTTGGTGTCCCTGAGACATCCAATTCTCCTTTGGAAACCGGGCGAGCATGGCCGTATGTACCGGGGAATATGGGAGGAAAGACTTCAGATGGAACTAAAACATTGACGCACCACAACACACCCACACACAACATACACCCAGTCGCAACCACAATCCGCGGAAACATTGAAACATTTAGTTTTCTTTGTCTCTCAAGGGCGGAGGGAGATCTGCAATCAATTGAAAGCGGGAACGCGTGAACTCGTTCCAAGCTAACTACTATTATGATCTCTTGCATGAATTCACCAACCCTTTCACATTGTATCCCGGGGCTTGCCCAGCCGTGAGGAGGCGTCCCGACAGGGCGGGTCGCGCATGCTTCCTTGGATTGGCGTCATTCCGTCGCTACGATACATGTCAAGGCGAGGCTGTCCAGCTGTGTTTCCTGTGAGAGATCGTCCGTTTCCCAACACAGCCACGACAGCTCGCCGATCTGATGATCATCACTACTACGAAACGGGATCTAGTAAGGATTCTAACCACTCCCTGCCCTCGCATGCGGTCGGCGGCGCCTCGAGCCCTGCGAAAAGCCCATTCGCCCGAAAAAAACGAAAATGGGATGGCATGGTGAGGCGACATGCGGCATTCCCAGGCTCAGCGATTGGATGTTTGTTTCACCCCATCTTTTGGCTTGATGCCATGAGTTAGGCAAAGAGCGATGCTCCCTGCTGGCGGCCTTGTTGCTATTCTCGTCAAGCTGAACGATACACGTGGGAAAATATTCTCCGCCGGTGGTGAAAGTGGCAGGCCCCCCAAACCTCGCACCACGGTTTTGGAATGGGAGGGTTGAAAGAAAAAGGCTTGGTTCTTTACCCCGGGTATTCCTTCCCTCCTCCTCACCATGAACAAATGCCCATGTGCGCAACTCAAAAGCAACGCGGGTCCGGGCATGCGTGCCGTGCATCCGCTCTTTGCCGCTCCTCGCCTAGACGGTAAATAAAAGAAGAAGGACCCTTTTATCTACCTTATTGTTCTTACCCAGGCGCGCACGCAGGGGCGGGGGGAGGGTGAACATGATAGGCACTTGGCGCCGCATGAGCCGCCATGCCTAAAACATACTTGATAGCGATCGATTGTTTTATCCAGGCCGGGCTGCCGCGCGAGGAAACGCCACAACCGCGACGGCTGTTATTTTGGCACATTTGGCTGATGGCGTCTTACCCGCACGCAATGCATACACCCTCCCTCCTCCGCCGCCGCCCCCCACACCTTTTCCATATTCTTTGCTTTTCAGCCGCATACCTCCGGCAGAAGTGCGGGTTGCATTCTCTCCTAGTTGCTTACCCACTAGTGGCACGTCGACGTGCTATCCGAAGCAAATCGAGCCCCCCACACTCAGGCAGAGAAGGTGAAGTTAGTGAGTAACCTTCCCTAGGAAGAGTGATGCGAAACACCCCCAATTCGGATGGTGTGATTTCGGCTTCCAGAGTGAAGTGGCTTTTTTTGTAATCATGGTACTGCGCCCTCCGAGCGAGGGCGCCAATACACACTAACGAGGGCTTGGCCTGCAATGCCGTTTCTCTCTCGACCATGGGCGTCGAAGCGGAGTAGCAATTAACAGCAAAGTATTAACCCGTATCCGTGGAGAGGCTCACGTAGCAAATGCACATAACCTGGGATGGTGTTTGCCGGGAAGGTACCTGTGACAGCTATCCAACCCTGGATGACTTCAGAATCAGGATGATGATTGTGGCTCCAATCCATAGATTTGCTCAGAGCCAGTCGCTTTCTACAATGGACAATTCAATGCTTCCGTCGTATTGGATGTCATGAGACCGGTATTCAAAGAACATATTCGAGGTCAGAGATATAGAGACACACCTTGGGAAGGAAAAATAATAAAAAAAGATCTCTTTCACAACATTACATCGTCTGCCTGCGCAAACAATATCCGTGATTTGACGAGCCAAGATAAACTCATGAACGAATTCACCCTGCGGCCAAGACTTTAGCCTTCCATTCTCGAGAGAAGCTAGTAATGCGAGCAACAAAGGCCCTTTTAGCCTTACTACAATCGGGGAACTGTTCGCGGATACGAAGTGCTGTAGTAGTAGTAGAAGTAGTAGTACATACTATGTAGTATGCAATGGCTCACCTTGAAGCAAGAGAAACCTTGACAATGAACCTTTCACGTGATTCCGAGGATTTGTTCATGATTCTGATTGGCGCCAAGTGGTCCCCCTTCATGCCGCAGCCGTACCAGTATATGGTGCAAAGGGTCAAGTTGTATTGGATCGGGTGCGTGTAACATATATTAACTCATCCCATGCTAATATTACGAACCAAAGTCCGAGAGCCTGGTCCTGTCGCTTTTCACGGCCCAGCCCTTTGGATGTTGGGTCAGGGAGGGGAATAGCTCAAATGAAAACTAGTGTCTGCAGCGATTCTAGTTTGCTCAAGAGCGTCATATAGGAGGAGGACATGTTTTGTTGATGGAACCACCGAGTGCACACTATTGAAGCTTCGGACCAGGTTTGCCAACGACCGAGTACTTCAGTACATACATAGGTAAGTATATGCCCGATGTAGCTCGACCTTCGGGAAACATGAGAATTACCAAACAATGGCATTGTTTGAAGTACGTACCAGAAGTGCCCAATGCCAAACTGAATAGTAAACAAACGCCTTCCCAATCGCAACAAGCTTCGCTATACATGGATTGTAGAATTGGTATCAAATTTCAAAACGTCCATCTTCAACCTCGAATGACCGCGATACGGAAATCCCTCCTCGCCACGGCTCAATGTTCCATTGCCTACCCGAAGCTACAGGCATTCCACAGCCTATATCTCTATCTCGTGACTCGTCATGTTTCGTACACGCACCAAGACCATTGACGGTAGTGGTCCTGACGATCACTCCGTGAGCTCATTTCCCGTTATTGCTCCTCAACCGCTTCCATAACCCTTGCCTGCCCGACGCCTCCCTAGACACCTTTTTCGCCGCATGATCCTGCGAACTCGCAGGGGACGCCCCGGCAACATCCCCACTGGCTGTGGACGACGCGGCAGACCTGCCTCCTGCCCCGGGTCTGTACGGCGGCGACTGGGCCTCACGGGGGTCGATCTCATCAAAGTCCTCGTAGTCCAGGCTGGGCAACTCGCCGAGCTTGTCCGGGACACGACTGTCGCTGGGAAAGGTGGAATTGCCCGACCCGGGCGTGCTGGCGGCGTCGCGCATCTTGTCGAGCCCTGTGGACAGACTGCGAACGAGGTGGGCTTTGCGGGTGTCAAAATAAGAGTCATCGTCGTAAAAGGCCTCCTTGCCATGCTTGGGCGGAGGCGCTGGCGGGTAGTGTGACGAAGGCTCTTGTTGCGCACCCATGTCTTTCATCCGTCGATAGAGATCTGGGCAGCGCCCTTTGAACTCTGCCTCCAGCTCGCGCTGGTGCTCATCCACCGCAGCTTTCTTTGACGTGACTTCCCGAGGCTTAGAGTAATTTGTCTCCAGGCTCCCTTCATGCTGAACGCGGCGAAGCCATTCCTCGTAGCGTGCCTGTTTCCGCCTGAGTTGCTGCTCCGTTGGCGGAGTGGCTGAGCGCAACCCATCAGTGTACTTCTTTGAATCCTTGGTCATCCTGTCCCCTGTGATATACTTGTCAAAAGACATAGAGAACTCGCGGAAGGGTCCTTTGAGAACGAAGCACCTTCCGGGCCAACCCTGCCTTCTGAGCATGTCCAGTAGTTGAGGTGCGATCGGACACTCCCACGAAGCTTCGATGTTTCGGTCGTAGATGACCATGCATTTGGTCTTGCTCCATCTTGTAAATGACCTTCTACTCTGCTCATCCGGAAATGTCCGGTCTAGCATGTCAAGACTGGCCATGCCCATGAATTTTGAGGGCATCCTCAGGTTGACTGCGTTGTGGATGTGTGACCTTTGAAATTCCGAGGGCGACCTTAGATCGACGAAGAGAATTTGTGCTGGAGGGAATACGTCGAGAAGATCATTCAATTGGCCGGCGAGTATCATTTGTGGCCCTACATGTGTTTCTGGAATGCTGTCGACCATTTTCAATTGCTCTAGGTTGGCCTTCGATTGTTCTTCTATTCGCCGATGGTGGAACCAGACCTGATCAGGGTCAGTAAGAGGAGTGCATTTCTTGAAGCGTCTGATATACTTACCTTGACATCTGCTGCTTCTATCCCAAGGTGAGAGGCATAGTACTCGGTCGTTCCGTCGCTCGGGTGTGGATCTTTGTGGTAATAGACTTCGAGGCGACTGACCACATGAGCAGCAAGGGGAGGGCATTCAGGCAGCTCGTGGCTATCGCTAAAGACGGTCCTTTTGGAGCTTCGTGACTGATTCATTAAAGGCTGCCGCACGATTCCGCCATCAAGTGTGGCCCCGGCGAGGCCCATGACGCCTGACAGATTGCCAGGCCGATAGGATGAAGTAGAGCGAGTCCGTTGGAGCGACGGTCGTTGAGCCCCGCTTGACTGTGAGCTGACGGACGACACTGGCGTCAATGCCGTGGGTCCCGGCCGGTGTTGATTCAGCGTTGCACTACTTTGCGTCCGCCAGATAGTGCCCCTCTCGCTCGCCTGGGTTTGTGGTCGCAGGTGGCTGGATATCGATGGGGCCAGAATGCTGTCCCTGAATGTCGTACCTGAGAAGATGGATGATCTGTCACTTTGCAGAATCTCGGTCTGGCTCTGAACGGTTCTCTCGACTTCTTTCGGAGCCTTGACGAGATTGTTCGATCGAATGAATGCCACGAATGAACAAGCTTGATCCTCGGGAAGTAGATCCCAGACGGAGACAGGCATGGATAGGAGAAGAAGTGTCGAGTGACTTTTGAAGACACCCTGGACCTTGACATATTTGGCCAGTGCTGGAAAGCTGGAAAGCCATTGTTCCCAGGCGTTCAAGTCTAGTCTTTGATTGTCCTCGAGCGCGAGGGAAATCATCACATGAGGCTTGTCCTCATTCGGTTCCGTGAAGCATTCATCATCTGCTGGACCCCTTCCCATTGGTATTTCTCCTGGACTTGGATCTCTTGCAGGTGATGGCGGCAGTCTGTCGGGAGAAATGAGTCGGCTCATTTCGATGCTCGGTGCTCTGTGGTCCGAAGTCATCATAAAATGCACTGGCGTCGCCCTCGCCTCAAATCGTTTGCCGTTGATGAGTATGGGCCTAGGATGCTTTAACCGTGCTAGTACCTCGGCATGAAGCATTGCAGCCGAGAAAGTCCTGTTCCTCCATTCTCCCAAGACTTCAATGAGAGCGTTTGTGAAAGAATACCGTCCTGGATCCGGGGCAATGGCGTCCCAGCTTGACGCTGATATTGTCTCAGTGGTACTCTTTCCGTTGGGGAAAGTGGCAGAAGCGGCGCCAGCACAGCAGTCCAAAAGTATCAAGACATCAGATATCGATCGTTCAAGAAGGGTCTGTATGGCAGACCACTGCAACGAAGGAGAGCCGGAATGCCGTGTTGCGCACCAGGTGCTTTGCCTCGACTCATCTATCTTGGCGTGACCACCGTAGTAAACAATGAAAAGGGTGTCCTCGGATTCATGGTCCTTGATGAGGGAGCCTATGCGCATCATCAAGTCCAAGTGGGGGTTGTCAGCGGGAATGGCGAAGACATCGGTGTTGAAGCCATATTCTTCACGGAAAGACGCCTCTAAGTCCTCAAGCTCTGGCAGAACAAAGAGATCGTCGGTTTTCCAGTGCAGCAAAAGGACTTGGACGCTCTTGTAGCGTTGTGATGACCGCCCCTTATTTGGGAAGGCCCTACTGGCGGACTGAGACAGGCAAAAATTACTTAGTGAGCCGGGCGTCGTCCATGAAGGGGGAGAAGGGGCAGCAGTGCTTACGTCCTGCAGTGTCTGGGCAAAGCTATCGATTTGCTTGACATGGAAGTTCACACGGCTGGTATCGTGTGTAGCGGGAGGGGCATATTCGATGCCCGAGCCATACTGCAAGAGAGGAGACGGTGAGTAGGTGGAAGAGACCTCTTCAGAACGCATACTGTCATGAAGGTAGAGCAAAGACAAGACAGATGAACATACAGTAGAGTCAACACTGCTTGTGGAGCTTCCCTCGGCCGGCCTCCTCGTCCTTATAGCATAGTATGGTTGTGGTTGCAGGTTTGCCATGGCCAATTGCAGACAAAGTCCCGACTGTGGACCACAATTCCCGGATGGGACTGGACAGTGCCCCGAAGCGACAGCAATGTGTCAACCGATGCGGAGACTAAGCCCAGACCGAGACGATGATTCACCCAAGGGAGGTGTTAATTACACAGATAAAAACAATGACAGCAAGGAAGCAAGTGTACCGGAAGCACCACCGACGGGCCGCGTGCGTGCTGTCATGTACGGCCAAGCCCAGGTTGGAGTCGATGTTCGACGGGATATTGTCCAAGAGCGGAGCCCGGCCCGGAGGACTATGCAGTACCTGTGTCGATGAGGGCAAAGGGAAGAAGCTGGATGGCTCGATGCATCAAGGGTCTGGCGAAGTTGAGTAATGTGCAATAACACCATGTACAGAAACGATATTCCTACGCTGGCAGGGCTGGAAACTCGAAGTGGTTTGAGGTGAGGAATATCGATGTGCTTGGTGACCGCAGCCTTATTACTTGGACGCTAAACCAGATTCAACGACCGAGAGAAGGCCTAGTTATGCCTGCTCCCTGCCACCCGCCCTCCCGAGGTACATGCATATGCTAGCAAACGCTGCGCCCAACAGAAGTACTCCTCGAGTGACACGACGTGGTGCATCACCTATCTGCCCCTTGCTCGGTGAGGCTTCTTGGACAGCCGACAGCTTTGACAGGCTCGGCACGCGGCTCTGCACCCCCGTCATCTTGACTCTCGACTTTTTGACAGACAGCGCGAGACACCCAGTGCCCAGTACTCTTCTTCGAATCAGGTCCTGCACAACCCCATGACAGCCTGGACCGAGCTCAAATCCGGTTTACCGAGTCCGAATCCGACTCCTCTTTGCATAACGGCGCCGACCTTCACGGCGTGAATCCCGGAGCATCGGTCAGGAAGCTCCTCCCAGGAGAAGCTGTCACAGCGCTGCCCAGCCAATCCCCTTGTTCCACGGTCCACCGAAAGCTTATCATCTTGCCAAAAGTAAATCGTGGTAACCGTAATCTCTGGAGGAAGCTATCGCAGGTCTATAGAAAGTAGTGCGGGTTGTTTCTTGTATCGTGCCAGACCGACCGGAGATTATCCCACCTGTATTGAGAGGCTATTGGCTCTCACCGTCACACCTCAACACCCGCCCTCACCGACGATCCTGCCATCATGAGGGAACGGATCACTTTCCTGCACAGACCCCAAGATGGCGTCGACCCGGCGACCATCAAGGTTACCGACAGCAGTCTGATCGGGCCTGTCCTACCCGCCGTGCGCGAGGACCGCATCACCCTGGCCTTGGATGAGCTACCGGGTGAGCTACGTCGGTTTCTGCAGAACTGCCATGAGCTTCATATCCGTTGGGTCAGCCCTTATCACTACGATACTGTTAGCCCGCTGCTGTCACGCCTGTCCCCGGGATTCCATCTGTTCTATACACCTGGATCTCAAACCGTCCCTCAGGACCAACTGTGCACAGCTCTTCAGGGGATCTTTGGTTCTTTAGACTGCAAGAAAGCAGAGACGTCCTTTACCACCCTCCCCAACGACCGCTTTTCTCACGCCACGGCCTACCAGTACTACCAACCGCTGGAGTCCCTCTCGTCGCTCATCACCTACGCCAAGAATACGCTCTGCCCACATCCCTCATCATCAGACACAAAAGGCTCGTCATGTACCGCACGCGTCGACAGCCTCAACACCTCCAGCACCCTAGACATATCCTACGACACCATCTCGCACGCCCTCAAAATAACCGCCTCATGGCCGCACGCCGACCAGCCTCTCTCCATTACCACCCCCACCAGCGCAAATACCCACCGCATCGAAGTAGGCATCCTGACCGCGGGCGAAGACTCCCCAAATCTCGAGCCACATGAAATCGGCATGGCTGGCGTGCTTACTGTGCTCGGTGAGGACAAGAAGCCCAGTTCGACAATGTTCAGCTTCCCTGCACGGCACCGGCGCATTGAGGGCGGCGCCTTCACCACAAGCTTCACCGAGCCCACGGGCCTGCATCCTGCGCTGCGCGTGCAGATGAATGCCAAGGCCGTTGTGCCGCCGCCATCGGCGACCGAGGGGGAGGAGTGCGCGTTGCATGCGTACTTCACCCTGCCGAGGGGGGTGTTTGCTGACAAGTACCAGCTGGCGGACGACTTGTTCCTGGAGAGCAAGAACCTGAGCGCGCTGCGGTACACCAGTCAGCCGGTCGACCTCGAGGCGCCCGAGTATGTCATGGATCTGTGGGGCAGTGCGGTCCTCCTGGAGTTGTCACCACCTGTCTCACCGGCGCAAGAGCTAAGCTGGACCGCCGAGGTGCCCCTGCATTTGCGCTACCTCGCGCCGTCCTCCGGCGGGTACGCCAACATCGAAGTGCCCTACCCAGCCGTGTTTTGGGCGTGCACAACGGAAGAGGGCACAAAATTCCCCGCCAGCCCTTTCGAACGCGTCAATCTGGGCTACGACGGACTGTTTGGGCCGCGCACCGTGTTTTGGCACGTGGACCCGCACCCCGGGAAGGCGGGCGGGCGGCTGATGAACAACGTTCGCGTGCCGGTGCTGGATACGGACAGGGCTGGGTGGGTGAGCGCGGGAACTGCGGTGGTGGTGTTGCTGGGTTTTGGGTGGATTGTATGGAAGCTGTTGCAAGTATATCTCAGGACCGGTTATGGGCCAAAGAAACAGATGGACGGGTTGGAGAAGAAGCAGCAGTAGTGTGCTAGAGTGACGAGAGGGACTATGATGGTCAGGAAGAAAGGGCATGGAATTCTAGCAGATTGCTTTGTTTATCTTCTTTCTAGTATCATTAAGCGTCACCTCTAAGAAGATACCTGCAAGGCTCGTCACGACCGGGTCTTTTCCCTTCCTATCGACCCCGATAGTCTCGTATGTCACGTAATATTACGATCGAGCTTTGCAGGATCAGATCCTCCACTCCTGCCGAGCGAAAATGTGTGTCGGAATGCTAACAGAGCTTGGCTGGAAAGTCTGCAAGTCTGTTCACACATACTCTTGCCATTACTACACTCAAAGCTTTCCAGGTCGAGCTTTTCGAAGCCAATGGGAGCTTAGAAGGCAAAGACTTGGTCCTCAAGTTTGCTGACAGGGCGGGCCTTTGTGAAGCCGAGGGCCTCGGTGGTCTTCTTGATGCCGCTGACCATAGGAGGAGGCCCGCATAGCAGGATCTTGACATCGCTAGCAGGCTTGGGCAGCCATTTCTGTTCACAGTGTCAGTTATAGGCACTAAATAGCCTGTGGGGCAGAGGACTACATACCGAGACCATATCGCCAGTGACATAGCCGACACCGCCGGTCCAGCCCTCTGGAGGCTTGTCGAGCACATAGTGCACGCGGAAGCCCTTGTCCTCGGCCGCAAGCGCATCCAGATCCTCCTTCAGCAGAATATCTTTCTCGGTAACGTTCGCAAAAATCAAATCGACCTCGGTGCGATCGCCCGCCTTGCGGCCCCGGATGATCGCCTTGATGACCTGCAGCATGGGCGTGATGCCCGTGCCGCCCGCGATCATGCCAAAGTGCCGGACCATGTTGGGCGTGTACATGAAGGCGCCCTTGGGTCCGCGAACGCGGATGGCCTGGCCCACGGCCAGGGACGCGAGGTGCTTGGAGATGTTGCCCGTCGGGTAGGACTTGATCAGCAGGTCAAAGAAGCCCGGCTGCTCGTCGCCGCTGATGGGCGTGTAGCTGCGTACAATCTCCTTGTGAGTGCCGTCGGGCTGATCGAGCACCGCGCCAATCGAGATGTGCTGGCCGATGGGGAGGCCGAGGATGTGAGATTCGCTGGGGAGGGCGAAGCGGTAGCTGTTGGGCGAGGCCGAGGGGTTAGAGACGTAGCTTGAGTGCCAGAGGAAGGGTCCGTGGTGGGGGGGGGGGCTTACATGGCGGTGTTGTGCGAGAGAATGGTTTTCTCCTTGAGCTCATATTCCTGGAAGACATCTGGCTTGAGGGCCTTCTTGGGTTCTGTAAAGGTGTGGTGAGCTTGTGTTTCGCGGATACACCGGTACAAGTTCCATGTCACCCGTTGGCGCAGGTGGAAAAGTTCAGTCCGACTTACGAGTCCTCAAGAATTTGATAGCACCCAATGCAATAGCCAGAACAACGGCGTAAGGAAGCCATTCGCGCTTGACGATGGCGGTGCCCAGGACGATCAGGCCGGCCGGGATATAGATCCCATCGACGTACTTCTTCGAACTTAGAGGTTCCTTGGTGGCCATGGTGGGCGGCTGTCGTCGCAGACCTCACGCTGTCCTCTGAGCGAATATGGTGAGCGAGGAATGAGAAGACCAGAGGTTCAAATAAGGCCGAAAAAGGAATCGAGCTCGACTGACTCTTGAGCCACGGCAAGCAGTCTCCACACTCTGCTCGTTGTTGGGACGACACCTGCAAAAAGTGGAGTGGTTGAGATTCCGCAGAATTTCGGCCGCTTATCGGATCCCGTCTTCTTCGGACACTTACACTAGCTATATTCCTCGACCTACCAATTGGCCTCAGGTGATGCACAAATGGGCCTCCGCACGCAATTCTGGCATATGGCGGCAATCGGGTAAACTCTTCGCCAAATTGAGTTTGCGGGAACAAGAGGACAATTGTCTTTCACCGAGGTTAATGAGGTCCTCGGGGTTGGTGGTGCAAGTGTCTGTTCAGTAGGACCATGGTGGCGCGAGCTCTTTTTCGGGAAGGCGGTGAAAGTACCTAGCTAAGTTAGCCTGGGATTAAGGCACTGGAGAAGGAATCCTGTAGTGTGGCCGCCTCCATCAACGGCGTACAGATAGGCCGCACCAGTCAAACGTATGGGCAAGTACTGAGGTGTCCAACAGGCCAGTCTGCTTACACTTCGTATCAGACACGCCTTGCCAAGCCAATTGCCGATTCTTGGGCTTACAAGACGAAAGCGAGCGCCGTCGCCGGCTTTCGAAAGGACTCCGAACCTCTCGTCGAACAGGGATATCTCAAGGACCTCACCAACCTGCCCTTTCTCGTCAGGATGATTGAGAAGGAAGCTCCCTTTCCTTTGACGGACGTGGATAAGTGGGTACTTTCACAGACGGATGAGGAATTCAAATATCATGACTGGGACGAGTTGCGACAAATTATCAGTGAGTTTGCGATTTGAGTTCTATCACAGGGCCATCTTTAACCTCGATGGTGCTGACCACCTCGATTAGACACCAACAACCTCTCGGTCCTAAAGCGCAAACCCTCGGACCTGCGCAGGTATATGGACTGGACTGCGGCGACCAAGGCCGAGTATGGATCCATGACCAACTACCTTCTGCAAAATCGACTGCCCAAAGCCTGGGGCGATCTCCCCTTCACCCCGGTCTCTGACACCCCGTTCGCTGACCCATCCGATTACCGTGTCCTGATAAACGACTGGCCCTATGGGCTCACTCCAGACATCACCCACATCGTCGTCTGGAGCCGCACACTCATTCCAACAGATCCCAAGACGGGAGATGTTACTCCCGAGAGCAGGCAGCTAATACGTGACTTTGTCCAGAGGTATTTTGTCGACACGCTTGGACCCGATGGGGAAGTGATGTGGTTCAAGAACTGGGTGTCTCTCCAGAGTGTGCGGGCGTTAGAACACATCCACGTGCTCGTGAGGAATGTTGACCCGGCAATACTGCGACAGTGGGTTACAGAGGATGGCGATGATAGACAGTAGATCATAGACTTCTGGCCAACCGGCCAAACAAACGCCTGAGCTTCAATGGCATTTGCCAGTCCGCTCAAGCAGCACGGCGCTGCTTTCGATTTCCAGCAGCAGGTGCACCTTCCTGGCCTTCCATACCCTGCATGCCCTGCATTCCAGAGAGCTGCTTCGCCATACCGAGCAGCCCGTAGCCCTTGTAAGCCCCGTACGCCGGCACGACGGCCCAGATGAGCCATAACCAATTGCCAAAAAGCAGGACCAAGACTTGACAAAACCAAGTGACCCAGACGACATCCCACATGTACTCGGTCAGGCCTGGAGCTGCAAGATCCTCGCCGGAGGACTTGAGGGCACCATTGACGGCATCATACTTTGGTCTCCCGGCCTTCTCAAGGGTGAACTGGCAGATGAAGCTTGGTAGAGAGAGGAGGAAGTAGACCAGGAGAGAGCGGGACCGGAAGAGGAGAGACCAAGCCAGGAAGATACCATTGACGACGGCGGCGCCAATATGCAGATTGTTGAGGGCTGCAGCATTGGACTTGGCCCGATCCTTCTTTGCCTTTTGAGCCATGATGCCACGTCTGCAAGGGATGAGAGGTGCAATTGGTAAGGTGAAAACTGGACGCGAGACAGCAACCGAGAAGATGTGATAATCGGTATTTCGGAACTGAACTGTCGGGATGTCAAGAGATGTCGGCGGAGTCACGGCGAATGAAACTCTGAGAGAAGGACGTTTGAGTTTGAGGAGGAAATAAGTGTTTCTCCGTGATGTGAAGTTCTGAGTTGCGGTTGCTATCGGACAGGCAGGCAGGCAGGCATGCAGGAAGGCGCTAGGGGTGCGCGTTGAATAGGGCAGGGATCGCCCGAAGTGACCATAGCGGGGCGTTGCTGCGGCGCCTGCCAAAAACAACTTCACGCTTTTGGGTAGGTCGGCGGCATCTCACGTCTGCGCTTAACAACAACCGTCACTCACGATTCTCGCCAGCCTCCTTTCCGTGGTGCCTCTCGAGCGCAGCAGTGATCTTGTTTGGTTTTCTTGCAATCGTCAATTTGTGGTGGCTACAGGATACAATTACTCTCTCTGCCTTCAACTTGGTGTTTCTTGGGTGCCGGATGTGTATTATCCTGCTTCGGTTTCCTCCTTCACGCGCATCATTGCTGAATCGAACCAAAGCCCAACTCGAGAGGTTCAAGAAAACGCCGAACGCCGCATACGAGAGACATTGAAAGGAATCGTGCAAACGACCGAGCTTCTATTCTTCCAAAATACTAATCTTTGTTTGGGTACCGGCCAATTCCCATCGCCTTACGTCAACACCATCCTCCTAGTTCTTGTTGCGAGCCGGACTTTTCGACTTTGGACGACTCACCTTTGTCTTGCTGCTGAGCTTGTCGCTTTACACATCAGTAAGACACGATACCTTTATTTGCTTTCAGCACACGATATATCCACCGTTCACCTGCTTGAGAGCCCGCTTCCAAACTGCCCGGCACTCGACGGCCTGGCCGCACCATTCATTGGCACAAGCGAGTGCCATCCTTTTGCCTTGCAATATCCTAGTCTTTATCGGGTTCGGAAATATCTCATGGCTCGTCGGAGCCTGTAAATACCTACAGCACTTTGACCATGGCAAGGTCAAGGGTAAACAATGACAATATGGCGCCCCTCGTTGCTGTGACCAACGAGATTCTCCAGCAAGCCGTCTACTACCACCTCGACAATTCCTCACCCGATAACGCCCTTTTTTTCGCCGAGAGACTTTGCGCCCAAGACAAAACTACCGAGGCTGCCTTCCTGCTCGCGACCTGCCATCTACGGCTTGGCGACAACCGATCTGCATACCATGTCAGCAAGGCGGCTGGCTATAGGGGCGTCCACTTGGGCTGCTCGTACATATTCGCGCAGTCGTGTCAGCGTTTGGGTTCGTGGAAAGAAGGTATCACGGCGCTAGAGAAGTCCAAAGGATTCTGGTCCTCGAAGAGCAACATGGGAAAGCATTCGGCAGTTTCGAGAGTACCGCACCCGGACGCTGCGGCCTGCAATTGTCTTTTGGGGAAGCTCTACCGTGGCTATGATGACAAGAAAAAAGCGGTGGAATGCTTTGAGGAGGCCTTGAAGACAAACCCTCTCATGTGGGACGCTTTCACCTCATTGTGTGATATGGGTGTCACAGTCCGAGTCGCCAACATTTTCAAGACCAACGAAACGTTGTCCAGGAATTTCGAACAAGCAATCAACAGTCCTTCTGCCGCTCATAAAGAGGGCCCTTCGACTTCGCAGGAAGTTCTTCACGTACCAAAGAAGTCGTCGCGATCAGCCCCTCAGGCTCAAGAAGTCACCGATCCCTTCGAGCCATCACGCTCTAACGCGTACCAAGACATCCCGTCATTTAGCAATCTTCAGTCAGCAGATACAGATGGCAATGACTTCATGTCTAAAATTGTTGCGGCTAGGTCACGTCAAGGAAACAACACGAGACCTTCGCCGTCGCCCGAAGGAGTGGAGACTCCGACAGGTCCTGGATCGAAAGCCGATGTCCCAGCTACACGTACGGGAACAGGTCCTGAGCCGCCTCAAGCACCGATGCGACGAACCAGGCCGGCTCATAACCCACCAGACCCAGAAGCGCCTCCACGGATGGGCTACAGATCCTTGACGTCGAAAAGGAGACAAGAAGCTGAAGCGGCGAATGATTCTGGTACTGCTATTTTCAAATCTTCGTCTATAACAGAGCGGAAGCGCACCGTTTCCGGGCAACCAGTACATTCTAGGCCTATGAATGGGGAAGAGCCGGGGCAGGCGCAGCGGAGAAGTGCGAGATTGAATATGTTCAACAAGCAGCCAACTGCCAAGATCAACTCCGGTGCTTCTACTGTCGGGGCAACCGCCGGACGCGACTTGAAGAGGACCAAAGCTTCGATCTCAAGCCGGCTCGTTAGATCGAACAATAGTGTCGGTCGTGTGGTCAGTGGCAACAGACGGGGCACCGAGGATACGAATATGGAGATCGACCAATCTGAAGGACTTACGGGCAAAGATTTCATCACAACACAACGTCTGCCACATAAGCCCACAGACCCAGAGCCTCTCAGGACCGAAGAAGCACTGAGAACCATCTTGGATCTGCTAAGGCGGTTCGGCATAGGATACCAGCAGCTCTCGCAATTTCGATGCCAGGAAGCACTCGAGGCGTATAATTTGCTCCCCAGAGCACACCAGGATACACCTTGGGTACTGGCGCAGATGGGTCGCGCTCAGTACGAGCAAGCCTTGTATCCAGAAGCTGAGCGATATTTCAGAAGATTGAGAATAATGTCCCCGACTCGCATGCAAGATATGGAAGTATACTCGACCATTCTCTGGCACCTCAAGCGAGAGACAGATCTTTCGTTCTTGGCCCACGAGCTGATTGACTCGGCGTGGTTATCTCCTGAGGCATGGTGTGCCCTCGGAAACGCGTGGTCTCTCGCAAAAGATCACGAGCAAGCCCTTCGGTGCTTCAAACGTGCGACCCAACTCGACCCCAAATTTGCATACGCATATACGCTCCAAGGCCACGAACACATGGCCAATGAGGAATATGACAAGGCCTTGACGGCCTTCAGACTGTCCATTTCCGCGGATCGTCGCCATTACAATGCTTACTATGGCATCGGCATGGTATATGAGAAGCTAGGAAACTACGACAAGGCCTACACTCACTTCCAGGCCGCATCACAAATACATCCTACAAATGCCGTTCTCATCTGCTGTATTGGCACAGTCCTTGAGAAGCAGAAGCAACCCACACAGGCTTTGCACTATTTCAGTAAAGCCACGGAACTTGCTCCTCGTGCTGCCCAGGCTCGATTCAGAAAGGCACGTGCCTTGTTGGCTGTCGGTCATTTGCCGTTGGCCCACCAGGAGCTCCTCGTTCTCAAAGATCTCGCACCGGATGATGCACGTGTCCACTTCTTGTTGGGTAAGCTGTACAAGACACAAAACGACAAGAGCCAAGCTGTGCGCCATTTTACTCAGGCCTTGAGTCTTGATCCCAAGGTAAGTCTAAGATACGATTCACACGGCCGTAGTAGTGTTTCGGCAGGACCTGACTAACGGCTATACCAGGCAAGCCAGCAGATCAAGGAGGCCATTGAGAGTCTAGAAGACGATGACGGACTCGATGATTCAATGATGCAATGAAAGGAAGCTGCACAATCGCTTACAGCGTTTTCTACTGATGGCGACAACAAGCAGTGATGAAGCCAAAAAAATATAAACAACTAATAATCATGATTGGGGCGCACTTGGATTCGGATTGAGTCCTGCGTCTCTCCTGTAGCTTGGCGTGGAATACCTTGAGACAACTCTGGCATGGCATGGAGCATGGATGGATGGGTTCTTGAAAACAAGTTTGGCATGGCACAGGCGTTACGGAATTGAGCAAATGAGTATTGGGAGAGAACAAACCAGGCCTTGAACATTTTGAGCTTGTGCTATTGATACTAGTCGTGCGGATGGTGAAGGATTAACGCTTGGAGGGCTGCTTGCCTGGCTTCTCCTATCACCCCTTTTTAACAGTGTATCAGTAGTCAAGCATTGCATCGGGTGGGATGTGCAACGTGTAAGTTGAGAGTATCGATGCAAGCAACGGTTGGTGGGATCCCTAAATTGTCTTCCCTCTGAATTCCTGGAGTGAAGTGTGCTTTTGAGTAGGAGATGGATGATATCGTCTCAGAAGAGAGCAGGTTTGGCAATACTGGCTGTAAGTGATGGGGCAAAGATACCCACTGAAGGAGATTGCGTCTTAAACGGACCAAAGCAGCTTAGGTGGGTTCGTACCTAGGTAGCTTTGTCTCTACGAGTATACTGCCTTGTAAGGCTGAAGGAGGCTGGTGTGAGTCCACACGTCTCCTCGTGTGGATACAAGCATCATTGCAAGTCTGTACCATTCAGATTGATGGGCCAAACACAAGTGCGAGGCTGGACATTGGATCCTGTAATGAATACCTAGGTAGGGGGCAGGCTGACAAGACATCACTAGGCTTCAAGTATGAGCTGAGGCTTGCCAATGCACTGTAGAATGCAAGTTTCATCACTTCAAAGAGGTATATAACAACAAGGTGTGAAGTTGCCAACGCTATGCTATTTGTCCCGCTCGCCGTCGCTATCCCATATGCCAGGCCCACACAAAAGTCCAAATCTTGTAAATACACGAAAGACGCCGCCCACAAGTACATAGTGGCTTACCACACAAACCTATGCTGATCACGAAACTTCGGTCGGTGCCTCGAGCAATGCCCTCAACGCCGCATTTAGGTCCGGAACATCACTCGCCGTCTTGGCCACACTTACCCATCTCACCTTGCCCGCTCTATCCACAGCAAATGCGCCGCCGGTCTGCCATTTTGTCCCGCTCTCTGTGGTCCGGTTCCAGATGCCCTCGCTCTTGCCCAGCTGCATGGCGTTGAAGAAGCTCATGGGCCCAACATGCCAATAGGAGGAGAGGCCGAGCCCCCAGGCAGCATAGATTTCGCGCTCCTCATCCACAATGACTTCGACGTTCCATTCGCCGCCGACTTGGGGGACCCAGGCTTCGGTGTGTTCGCGAGAGGAATGGGAGATGGCTATGCAGTGGATGGAGCCAGCGTGGCGGGTGGAGAAGGCTGTGAGGGCGCGAAAGGCCTTTTCTGCGACTAGGCGGTGGTGTTAATGGGCAAGATTCAAGGGAGAATCATAGTGCGCGCCGTATTGATGGGCGCGGGCGTGCTAATGGGTGCTAGAACTTACAAGGGCATCCGCAATGTCTTAGAAAAACAATAATTGTCGGTTTGTCTTTGGGCAACTTGAGTACACTCTCGGCATGTTCTCTGGCGGGCTCGCCTACTGCCGGCACGGGTGCAACTTCTCTTGGTGGTGGTGATTTGTAGGATTGTATCTCCTTGAAGAAGTGGTCTTTTAGTTCTGCTGCCATGCTGCAATCCTAGCTTACTTTTGGGGTCGAGATGTGCTCAGTAAGTAGAGTAGTATGCAAGCGGCCAGGCCATCGAATGGCCTTTAGGATGCCGATCACCTCCTGTCGCGTGGAAGTTGAACTTCAGCCCTTCAGCCCCTGTAGCGGGCCTCCACATTTTCATCAGATGTAAGCTCATCCCTGTTCGAATATCGTCATCCCGTCAAACTAGTTCGGCTTCTCCCGAAAGCGCTTGCATAGTGAGTGCATGCTTGCATGCAACGGTCCGTAGCTCATTTTCTTCATCTCACCACGTCTGACGATGAGAAGGTCAATTTCATTTTAATTTGTTCTTGGTTTTTTAACAACAGCAGATGTCCTAAGTCATCATGCATGAGATCATAACGCTTCAGCTGGGTCAGCAGAGCAACTACGTGGCAACACATTTTTGGAACACTCAGGTTTGACGGTTCTCTCGTAAAAAAAAAAAAAAGAGGTGCTTGAGCGTCCCCCACTGACGCTCGTCCAGGAATCTTATTTCACATATGCTGAAAATGAGGAGTCCCAAATCGACCACGATATCCACTGGCGGCCCGGCCTCGGTGCTGATGGCTCTGAGACATTCATGCCACGCACGGTCATCTACGATCTGAAAGGCGGCTTTGGCTCTCTAAAGAAAATCAACGCTCTGTACGATATTGCCGATGAAGACCCGGCTTCATCCTCGTCCCTCTGGGGTGGGCAGACCGTTGTGCAGAAAGCAGACCCCATCACGCCGAGCGAGTATCAACAGTCGCTCGATGCAGGCCTCGCGCCCCCGCAGCTCACCGTGGAAACCGTGCGGTACTGGTCTGACTTCAACCGCGTCTTCTACCATCCACGCAGTATCGTGCAGCTGAACGATTACGAGCTGAACTCTTCCATGCAACCATTTGAGCGCTGGGACACTGGTGAGGAGCTGTTCGCTAACCTGGACAAGGAGCACGACATTATGGACCGCGATCTGCGGCCGTTCGTCGAGGAGGCAGATCAGATGCAAGGGATTCAGATCTTTGCGACATTGGATGATGCATGGGGCGGATTTGCGTCAAAGTACCTGGAAAGACTGAGGGACGAGTATGGGAAAACGACGCTATGGGTGTGGGCCGCCCAAGGAGCGATACAGGGCGTCAATCGGGAGAAGCGACTTCTGCGGCTGGTCAACAAAGCAAAGTCTCTAACGGAAATGTACAAGCAGGCTTCGTTGCTGATCCCGATATCGCTGCCGTCTACGCTATCGCCACGACTTCGCAAGACGCTATCATTTGATCCTTCTTCTACGTGGCACACATCAGCCCTGCTCTCGGCGGCTATCGAGTCCGCCACGTTACCGTCCCGCCTCAAGGATGCTGCGAACAGGGATACTCTTGGCCACATTTCAGACAGTTTGAATATCCATGGCAAGCAGACGGTGGCTAACCTGCAAATGAGCTTTTCCGATGCCGAAGACCTTCCACACAACGAAGACGCGGGCGACGAGGCCAAGGATGGGTTGAAGCTGGACCTGGACTTCCGTCCCGCAGATGAGGTGGTGCCCGATGGAAGCCGGACACGGAACGGACTCCACAGCGCGCCCAAGATCTTCAGCCAGGTTCTATCGAGCAGAGGCGAACGGGCCAAAGACGCGCCGGTGGAAGAGGAGGGCGACGAGGATGACAGGATGAGACGGAGGGGTCAGGGCGAAACTATCAGTCGTCGATACCAGTCCACGCTCAGGTACCCGCTTCTAGACAGCTTTCCCGAGATCTTCCGGGACGAGAAGGGAGAGGCGCTGAAGAGCAACATTGCGATCACGACGTCTCTGTCTACGGATGCGGAACTGTCTGGAAAGCTGAGGGGGTTGCGCTCGACGGTGACGAGGTTCATTGGTCTCGAGGACCGGGAGACGCTTGGGAACGAGCTTGCGGAAATGGCAGACGAGTATCACGAGGGCTGGTCGAGTGGCAGCGATTTTGGAGACGACGATGATTGATGGTGGCGGGTGAGACCATTGGAATCCTTTTCGCGTAATTATGCCACTCAGGACAAATAGGATACCCCCAACTTCATGATACAGGGCACTGTCTCCATTACCATGCAGAACAGCGCTACTAACAAGTGCATCTCTACTTAGATTTCTGCTGAAGTATCTATGACTAGACATTTTCTCGGATCCTCCAGAAGGCTTATTTTCGGAGAGTATTGAACAAAACGGTCCTAGTTACCGTCAATTGTCTCTCGTTCTAGTGACTACTGTAGTAACGCGCTCCTTCATCACTGCGGGGGTACGAGTTCCATGCCCACTAGATTGGTCAGATATACGCATAGTGTCAAAATTCCTCCCTTGAAACAGTGAGACTTGAAGTGAGGTTAGCTTCTTTCCGTCGGGTGGCTGTCAAAACATCATGGATGTGATTCATAGATATTGTTTGAGTATTGAGGTCAATCAAGGTGCTTGCGTCGGGTGGGTAAGTGATTTTTTTGTGGACGGTGGTGGTTGGTGAGTGGAGGGGTTAATGGGTCGTCCCACCGGTCAGTTTACTGATTTTATCTCAGTGCCACCACTAATAAGCAAAGCACGGTCCCCACAGGCCTGCCAAGTAGTACCTAGGCTGGCAGGGCTGGCAGGCTGGGCCCACCCAAACGCGTCCCCACCCTTGAAAGGTAGCTGAGGAATGGGCTGGAGAGGCTGGGGGATGCCAGAGCAATTAACGCGCAAAGGTCGCGCGACGGGAAGAAAGAGGTTTGCATCATCGTCCTCCTTCGCTACCCCGATTAAACAAAAACAAGCCAACCTCTTGGTTTCTTTCCCTGGCTCGCCCTCTCTCCTCCTCCCCCGGACTGTCGACTCTATCTGTTTATTCTGTTCTTTCCTCTCCTTGGTCCCACCGGCTTGTCCTTTTCCTTCGTAATCCTGAAGCCAACAATCCCATTGTCTGGGCGACGACTACTCCAACCCGGCAGCAGCCCTGCGCATTAATAAATACTCGAAAACAGGCCGGGCATCCCAAACAAACACAGCCGCATTGAATGGATTACGCTCGATTTCACGCTTGCGCGCCTTCAAACTTTGGTGCGCTGCCCGCATCCCTTTGATCTTGACGCTTACAATAGCCTAACCTGGACCTAAACTGAGACTAACCGCCTACAAATAATACAGTATCTTGACACTGGACGTCAAGCCGCTCGAGGCCCAAACAAAGAGTTTCCAGCCGGCCCATATCTGTCTCCGCATCCCTTCGCAACCTGCTCTTTTATTTACCAACGCGGCCCCTCACTCGCGATCCTTTTATCCTCACCTGTTACCACCCGCGTACCACCCGCATCGAAATATAGCCTGCATGTCCTTGCTGCTCCAACCTCTCAAACAGGCGGCTGTCTACATTCGCCATCATGGTTAGCCCATCGAAGCGCACACAGCGCGCCCGGCGCGACTCGACGCGCAAAGACCTGCTTTCCGATCGTCCTGACGATTCCTCCCCCTCGCGACCCGCCAAGCGCAGAAAGAAGGTTAGTCCGACCATAGGTTGCCTGCCCTGCGTCATGCATCCCAGCTGCCGTTTTGCGCGACTCGCACCTCTGTATCTGCTGTCGCATGCATGCTAACGCGCATCTTGTTCTCTCCCATCTAGACCGACAATACTCCACCGTCACCCATCAGGGACCTCGTAGTTGAAGAGCCCGAGTCCAGCGTTGCCGCCGACTCTAGTCTTCTGGCCGACGACTCGGAGAACCACGGGAAGACCTTTGACGTCGTTGTCGAGAAGGTCGCAGAACACCTGGAAGCCCCGAAAGATCAATTTATACAAGCCGCCAAAGACAACGCCAACTCTCGTCTCAGCGCCGAGGACGGTATTAACGCCTTTGCTAAGATTGTGGGACTTGGCTGGACCTATTATGTGAAAAGGACCACCATCAACTTTGGCCGCACTTCTGATACGCCGCAGCCCGCCTTTTCAAACAATGACGAAGAGTTTGTCCACGTGGACCTGGGCCCTAGCAAGCTGATTTCTCGCCGCCATGCGACTATCTTCTTCAGTTCCGACTACAACAATGGCAGCTGGATTCTGGAAGTGAGGGGCAGGAATGGAATCAGGCTGAATACTGTGGCTCAGCCACTGGCCGCGATACAGCCTCTGAGCAGTGGCGATGTGCTGGAGATTTCAGGAATCGAGATGATGATCGTGTTGCCCGAACAGGAGCCTTTGACAATTCACGAAACCTACTTACGCCGCGCCGGCCTTTCCGAGAAGGATCTACCCACGCCCCTCGACGATGTGCGCGCCAACCGGCCAAGCTCTACCGCCGGGAGGCCTTCATCATCGCAAAGTGCTTCCCAGGCCAAGCAGGGACGTGGACAACAGGCGATCGCGCCAGCACCGCCAAATTACAAGCGACCAGGTACACCACCCTCCGTCCGGAATAAGACGCCAACTGCCGCCAAAACTTCCCCCTCCAAAGGCAGCACCACGGGCAGCAGGATTTTGAGCACAAACGACATGGATTTGAGCCTTGATGAGAACAAGGGTATCAAGCCTCAGTATAGCTATGCGCAGATGATTACGCAGGCAATCATGAGTACAGCGGAGGAAAAATTGAACTTGAACGGTATCTATACCTATATCATGAATAACTACGCGTACTATCGACACCAGCAACCTTCTGGATGGCAGGTCAGTACTATCTTGTCGGGCAACCTTGGGAGGTTACGCACTAACCTTTGTTAGAACTCAATTCGGCACAATTTGTCTTTGAACAAGGCCTTTGAGAAAGTAGCCAGATCTACGGACGAGCCCGGCAAGGGAATGAAATGGCAAATCACCGCCGAGTGTCACGATGAGATGATTAGCAATGCCTGGAAGGGTGGTCGCGGTGGTCACCGAGGATCATCCAATCCCGCTTCTCCCAGTCACCTCAATTACATCACCCAGGGCCCCCGAGACATGGCGGTCAAGGAACCTAGCACGCTTCGCAAGCGCAAGGTCTCTCCTTCTGGATCACCTCAGCCGCGTTCGACTCTGCGCATCTCACACATGACGCCCGATCGCACTCGACGCCTCCAGTCCGACGATACCGCGGAAATCGGAGATGGCAGTCCTTTGCCCCGTCATCGACAGTCCGCCGCGGCTTCCCATTCTGTGACTGAGGACACTCCTCGGTCACCTCTCCTGACGTCTTCTTATCTCCAAGAGGACGGTCTGTCTCTTGTGACCCCTGCCCCACTCAAGATGCATCCCAGACTCGCGCCGCCCAGCACCGCCCAGCGACCCAGCCAGCACATGCCGACGAGCTCACCTGCGCCTTTTTGGAAGTTCGCAGAGTACGGCAGCACACCTATCAGACCACTGGGTGATATCAGCCCTTCCAAAGGTCTGGGCACCATCCCACAGAGCAGTAGTCCACCTCAACCACTGAAATCTCCGGCGGGAAGTCCAACACAAAATGGGCGGCCGGGGACGGCCGGGACGGTCGGTACGGCAGGGACTATAACACAGGAATCCTTCAAGAATGAAGATGCTGAGGACGAAGAGGAAGGAATCGATCTCACAAAGTAAGTTTACTCCAGGAGAATCGCCGAGATGGCTGTTAACATGTTTATACAGGGGTTTCCAGAGTATCAGCTCATATCACGAAACTTTGAACGCTTCCTTATCCAAAAGTTCTTTCAGTTCTGTGAATGGGAGCAAGTCTTAGGAGTCACGGCTCTGTTTGCGACCAGAGACGTATATCGACTATGTCCTCAGCAAGCGCTGTCGTCATTGCAGCCGCCAAAATCATCGCGTCGCTATCACTTGCTGCCTGGGCATCAAAAAGATGTAGGACTATGCTTGTTCTTCTCATTCTGTTGATGATGTTCGTACAGCTTTTTCTCTTGGCGCTCAAACTATCTTACACTAGGTTTACCCTTACTTTTATTCGTTTGACTTGGTGTTTTCAGTTTGGGCATGGGTTATGGGCAGTCAAAAACAAGGTCTTTGGATGATGGACATGTACGATTTACGAAGGATGTTCTATATGAAGCCCATCAAGCCCTGGTCAGGTGAGTTAGCAGTGCGGAGCTGGCTGCCACTTATTAGCCCCCTCAGGTTTTTTTGAGATTTGCCGCGATGACTTTGGAGCACGGCGTGAGGAAACGAATAGCGCCTGATTTGCCCAACTTGCAAGTCTTTAGAAGTAGTGAATCTACTCATCATTCATCAAATCAATACAAACTTTGATTTCGTTCAAATGTCACACGATCTGAAACCCAACTTGCCTTCCACAGCATCTGCCCATAACAAGTGCTCCGGAACAAGAGTGAACAAAGTGACCAGAAACAGAGAGTGAGGATATCTATTTTGCCACAATGCCCAAAAAGTGTCGACCGCCTGGCTCCTTTGCTATGAAAGGAAGCACGCAAGTCGAATCCCCCCCAACCGACCCCGGGATTTTTTTCTGGTTTCTTCTTTTGTCTACCATTGAAAGTAAATATGTTCTGTTCCCTTTGTACACTTTCTGTATCCAGACAATTGTAGCACGCATATCGCAAGGCGCAAATGTAGTGCGCCTATGCAAAGAGGAAGCAACGCCCAAACCATGGTAGAATGCCAATCGCTCGTCCGCCCAGTATTTGCTTTGTCAGAGGTACTGTGCTGTTCCCTATTGAAACATTCTACAGCCTCTCCATGCCCTTCCTTCCACCCTCGCTCTATATAAATCGTAACCTTTTGCATTAGGTTCAATGCATGGACTACAAGTCCACCACTACCTAACCTAAGCCTTGGCAGGAACGCGACGGCTCTTGGGGTTCTTGCTACCTGTCTTTTTACCACCCTTGCTGCTCTTCTTCTCGCTGCCCTCAATGAACTTGACAAGCTCATCAATGGTGCGCGAGTCCAACGCGGGTTTCACCGCGTCCGAGGCAGGGCCCGTCGCGGGGCCCCCAACCACGCCCGTTGTCGAGGTGCGCGACGCCGACGAGGACGGCAGCGTCCGCGGGGTGAAGCGCATGCCGGCGCGGAGCTGGCGGGCTTCCTGAACCTTGTCGCGCTTGGCGATATTGACAGCGTTCTGGGTGAGCTGCTCGAGCCAGGACTCGGCCTCCTTGGTGTTCTTGTCAGCGGGGCCGAGCTCCTGGAGGAAGATGTTGTACGACTCGCGCATGCGGTGCACGGCGGCCTTGGAATCGTTGTCGAGCGCGAGGGCCTGCGCGAGCTGGAACTGCAGCGTCGCGCTGTTGATGCTAGTCTTGCCAAAGATCTTGTCGCAGACGCGCAGGGACTCCTCGAACCAGCGCCGCGACTCGTGGTAGGCTTTGAGGTGCTGCAGCATTACGGCCGCGTTGTTCATGGTGGTGATGGTGTCCGGGTGATCGGGCCCGTAGATGGTTTTCCATAGCTTGAGGGCGTGCTTGGAGTACTCGAGCGCAGTGCGGCTGTCGCCGAGCTGGTGCAGGAACAGAGCCAGGTTGAGGTAGTCCAACAAAGTCTCTTGCGTGTCGACGCCGATGGTGCGTTCGGCGACGAGGATAGCCTTGCGGGCGAGCTCGACGGCTGCCTCCTTCTCGTCGAGCTGGAAGTAGATCATGGACAGCTGGTGGTACACACGCGCAACCTCGGGGTGAAGAATGCCGTGGATCTGCTCGTGTAGAGACAAGGATTCGAGCAGAAGCTCTTGGCCCAGTTTCCGCTGGCCTTGGTTGATGGAGATTCTGCCCGCCTCGAGAGCTTCCTCTGCCAGGGAGCTGCGCGGTGCAGAATCCTTGACGATGGGCACAACGTTAATGATATCGTCAGGGACAAAAGTGTGGGGGACGGGGGCGGAACTGATAGAGGATGGCGATCCGTCACGAGGAGACTTCTTCTTCTTCTTCTTGCTCTCGCCGTTGGTCTTGCTCTCGACGTTGCCATTCACAGGAGCGGTCTCTGCAGCTGGCTGTGCTGCTGCAGTCGCGGCAGTGAAGGCGTACTCCTTGGCCTGCACTTGGAGACCGAGCTTCAGGCAGACCTCACGCAGCACTTGCAAGTGGCTGAGCGTAGCCTGCCAATCGGACTCGAGCTTGTACCTGAATCGTTGGGAGACCCCGGCCTCAATGTCGGCCTTCAGGCTCTCGGGTGTGACACTCTCGAAAGACAGGTCGGTGTTGCTGTACAAATTCCGCAATGAAGAATCAATAACAGCTGATGGCTTGGGGTTCAGCCCAGTGCCAAGTAGACAGTTCAAGAGGTGTGCAATGCAGGCGGAAGTAAGAGGAAGGGGCAGATATTTCAGGTACTTCGCAACGACGTGCTTGAAGGACCGGACGATCATGTCCCGGATACAGATCTCACGCATGCTGTAGAGCCGTGATGATTCCTCGCATAGTGTGGTGATCTTGCCCAGGTAGCGCATGTTGATACCACGCTTGTGAAGCAGGTTGCGCAGAGATGCGCCGTCCATGGGAAAACTGGCCTCGGACTCTCTCAACTCGTTCAACAGCTCGGGTATAGCGGTCTCTCGGAGGAAGGTACAGGCAGCGCGAACATCCTTCTCGTCAGCTGCCCACTCCGCCTTCTCCTCGTCAGTCTGAGGCTCTTGGCCACTGAAGACGTCGGGGTTGAGGGAAAACGTGAAGTCGTTGGCGTCGATTCTGTCATCCTTTTCGGCTTCCTTGTTCGCCTGTTCGCCTTCCACCTTTTCCTCGGATTTCTCCTCGGCCTTTGACTCCGGCTTATCATCGGTCTTGTCTTCGGTTTTCTCGGGCTTATCACTGGACTCCTCGATCGCCTTCTCGTCCTTCTTTGTCTCTGCTCGCTTCGCAATCTCAGCGTTCAACCACTCTCGCATCTTTGATCGGTAAACCAGCTCGACAAGCTCGCCACGGAGCACTGTCATTCGGTGTGGATAATCTCCATTCTTCTTGTTCTCCTCCTCAGAAGCCATTTCGTCCAGCCAAGAGATGTCCAGCGGGGTGATCCGGTACAGGTCCAGCACATATTTTCGGCCGTCAGTCCCCAGAAGCCCCTTGGTCTCAACGCTAGCCTCCAGGTCGAAACGCTTGTTGTTCTTATCCCAAACAGGGTGCTTCTTGACCTTCATGGCCTTGGAGAGCTTCGCGAAAGGAGCGGCAAATTTCTCGTCTGCAGCAACCACGTCCTTGCCATCAACAGCACCGTAGTCAATCTGGTTCTCACCCTCTTCACGCTGCTTGAAGATCCCTGGAACGATGCTCTGACCAACTATCCGCTTGCCGAGGTAGTCCACAACCACAGTTCCGGGCGTGTAGACGCTCTCGATGTCCAGCTGGTTGACCGCTTTGACACCAGCAACATCCTTGCCGGTAGCAACTCGTGCTGCCTCATCGCCGCCCTCCGAGGTGAAGGTTTTGACCCCATCAGCACCAAACGAAAAAAATACGTTGTTGTACACAAAAATTTGGGCGTCCCGTCCCTCGGTGGGGTTGAGTGGAGCAACCTCACCACGAGCAACCATCACAGCGCCCCTGGCAGCAGCATCATTGTAGTCGGCGTAGAGTTTAGCGAGAAGACGCTCCCTGAAGACTCTGTCTTGGACATTCTCCTTTGGCAGCTCCTTGGCAGACTGGAACTCCTCATTCCAGTCGCGCAGGGTGTCGGTGCCTTCGACACCGGCAATGAGGAAAGTCTCCTGTGTTCGGGTGATATCGGGGCTGTGCGCACAGAGTGGTGAGGAAGTAGAGGGTACGACCCAAGGCGCCGTTGGAATAGCGTTAGTAATCTGGAACGTTGCCAAAGGCTCTCGGCGATTGTTGTACTCTTGGAGCTTCATGAATGAGTCGTTGAAAGATGGCGAGATGTCGCCAATCAAAGTCAAAAGGGAGTGAGAGGCAGCGGCCTTGGGGGCCTGGCGCGGGAAAGGATCGAACTTTGCGTTTGACGACTTGTTGACATAGAACCCTCCAACATGCGCGGTGATCTGGAACTGCTCGCCCTCATTGGTGGTAACAATGAGGTAGAGCAGGTGGCCCTTCTGTCGCAGGTGTGCGGGCGGAGGGTTCCAGGGCGAGAGTGAGATACCCTTGACGGTCTTGGGCGCCGGGTCTTGCTCATCTGGAAGCAATGCAGAGACGGAGGGCACGGTACTGAAATCGTACTCGCCGATGGCGGGTTGCTCCTGGTTTGTCTTGTCTACAACATCTCCACACTCGGCGGCGACCTTTTCGAACAGAGATAGACCTGCCAGTACGCCTTGTATCGCGTCGGTGCGGTCTCCGGAAGCGCCAATAAGCTCCCGAACCCGGACCATGTGTAACCTTGCCTCTTTTTCGGTGTAGGGGTCCTCGACCAGGTGCAGTTCGGAGCCGGAGCCGATGTCCTTGATCTCGGAGATCTGAATGAAGTCGTTGACTCGCTCACTCTTGTGTTCGAGGTGGAAGCACGAGTACTGGAGGGCTACGGGAAACTCGATGATGGCCTGACGGACCTCGTGGACCTGCTCATGGGGAGAGACCTGTTGCGATACATATTCAGCGCCTGGTGAACTCCTTGTTCTCACACGTTTCCATGCTAACCGTGATTTCGAGTTTGCCTGGAGCCTGGGGCAGGACGATAGTAAGGGGATAGGTGGTTTCTGCGCGGTACAGTATTAGCAAGAGCAGGATGGTCTCGCGCCTCCCGTCGCGAGGTGTCGTCACGGCGGGTTCAAGACACGTCGAACCGTTCGAGATGTCTAAATCGTACCTTCGGGGGCCTGCTCAACTCCATCGTCGGCAGCTGGAGCGTCACCAGTGCCATTGACTTTGGTATCTGTTTTCTCCGGCGCAGCCGCGTCTGAAGAAGGATGTCTGTTAGCACTCACGCGACATCTCCATGATACCTCACATCGCGCATAGGGAAGGTGGGTAGACTCACCAACGGGTGTAACAGTATCCTTGATTGCGTCGGCCATTTTGAATCCTGTTCCAGAGGTCAAGACGTGTGTGTGTGGTGTCCGCAGCAAGCGTCTATATTGTGGTATGGAGCCCCAGAAAAAGTGGCAGTATTCCCCCAGCCAGATGTGTCCACCCGAAAAAGAAGGAATTGAGCGGAGACGGAAAGTGGGAATGTGCAAAACAACCCCAGCTTTCTGTACAAGAAAGATTCAAATCAATTGGGGGACTTGCGAAAGTAAGTGACAAGAGAAGGTAGCCCAGACGAGAAAGAAAAGCTCCCTCTACAGCGTCAATTGGGTAGGCCCGGGTAGAACGTCAATGACTCTGCCGGCCAAAATTTTCTCACGAAAAAAAAAGCCAGAACCCGGCACCCGGCCTCTCCGATCAGCCGGCCAGCATGCAACGCCCGGTTACCCAGCCCAGCGGGACAGGGTTCTGCCCCCTATTTGTTTACTGCACTTGGATCCAACATCTACCTACTCGTAGCAGGTATCTGTTTTTGTTGTCACCAGCATCTACATTACCAGTCTTTTAACATAGCTTCATTCTTTATTTGCTTGCATCCATCCGCTTCCTCTTACTTTGTTCAAAATACCCATCTCAATAAGCTTACTCCAATTTCTGTGTGGTGTAAACATTACACGCGGCAGATTGAAAGAAGATGTCGACGACCATTGGCTTATCACTCGCAAGGCATCATTGAATATGGCCTCATCTCTGACACAAATGTCTCCAAAACGGCACCCATATCGGCAGCGACTACAACAACGGCCTGCAAGAGACACACAGCCATGGACTACGACACGATGCCACCGCTTGCTACGCCCTCTCAAAACGCACATCTTCGCACTCAGACGAGAATTTGAGCAGGAGAGGTCTGAGACCCCGGAGGACGACGATGACTCTGGGGGCGGAAGCTCGGGAATCATCAGTGAGCCAATCTCTAGAAAAGGGAGATATCAGCACACCTATTCCAGGAGAGGACGAAGACCGGGTCCTAGGGCAACATCTCATGCCTCTGAACCTCAAGAACCGCAGGATGTCAAGACGTCTAAAGCCATGAAGCTTCCCAGAAAGCAATCTCTACAACCAGGCGAGATTGTCCTCCCAACTCCTGTCATTCGTCGTGCCAGGCAGCAGGTTATGTCACCAATGCAACAGCCTGCCCTGCCTGGTCATGGGCCAAATAGCAAGGCTTTGGATCTATTAGGAAGCCACACCGTCTTGAAGCCCTCATCCGTGGTTTCGACACTCGAGACTGAAATGCTTCCTCTACGCCACCGCATATCCCCAACTAGATTCTCACTTTACGAATCCGTTCTTCGTGCACTGTATGCACTACTCATTGCCACAGCATCACCGGCACCAGTCACACCTTCGTCAATCATATCGACTTCAGCTACGAAGAACGCCAAGTCTCTCATGGCCATGTGTTTGCGCAAAGTCCCCGAGTATATTGGTGAGCTGGAGTATTGGGAGCAGCGAGACGCAGAAGAGAAGGGCACCAAGTCAGCGCTGCAGATCTCAGAGGTCTCTAACCAAGTTTATGAAGCAGTGGAAGACATGCTACCCTCGGCCCGCGGCTGTCCCCAGTTACGGACGGTAGTGAGGGAGCACGGGATGAGAGTCGTTAGAGAGGCAGTGCTCGAAGGCCTTCTGGACGACCATTTCTCTCTGCTTCTTGTTGCTCTTTGCTTTAGAACGAAGGCATTCTTGGAGGCTGAGGGCTTGCTAGAAGTCATACTTGACCGAGCTTATCCAAAACCAAAGAATGTTGACAGCAACTTCGATGAGGCTCGGAGCCTAGCTCCGCTGAAAATGCTTCGTGACTTGGCTCGAGAGAGTGGAAGATCGCAGTTCATGCTCAGACAGCTTTCCAAGCTTATGAAGACACAACAACTACCCCTGGACTGGTTGTCCACCAAGCAATTTGCATCTATATGGTCCAATATAATTAAGACTCTATCCGGGGATGCAGTATGCGACGACACCATATCTTGCGCCATACGCATGATTACGTTGCTCTCCTCTCAGGCAAAGTCATTGAAGTTCACATTACGCCCAGACAATGGCGACTTGAAGAGCTTGTCACAGCAGACTTTAATCAGCGCTCTTACTGCATTGACTTCTGTCTGTCTCCTACGCCAAGGGGCAGGAGTTGAAGCTGCGCGCCACTCAATGCAGAGAACATCAAGTGTCACTACAACAAGAATCAGATACATCATCGCAGCATGTATATACGAAATGAGGAGGACTAGAAAATCGGCTTGGACATCCACAGTCCTGAACCTGTCAGCATATCTTTCAAATACCACTCAAACTGGATCGACGACAGACGTCCCGCAACTGTGGCATAGCGTGCTACAGGACTGTAACAGGAGACATGAAAAGAGATATTACGAAGCAGCCACAGCTCTATTAAGCTCGTTGGCGCGATGCTGTGGCCAAGGAGCAGCCGAGCCATCACATCATTACCTGACCAAGTTCTGCGACCAGCTCGACAACATGGCGTCCGTTGAAGACGGAAAGTCAAGACAGATGCGGACAGACTGCGCATTCCTCTTAGCAGAGAGAACAAATGATATGCGAGACCTCGCTTTCGCAGAGTCCTTCAATAATACCGCGGGAAGCCTGAAGAGCAAGGCCATCGATTACACACCCAAGAAGAGATTGTCGACAAGTGCTACGACAGGATTCCGGTGGGACGGTGACATTTCAGAATGGGTGACAGCGACGCCCGCACCGCGACCACGACGTTCATCAACACGTCCCGAGGAATGGAGCCGAAAGTCAGTCGGCGGAACCTGCGCAGATGAAACAGCCAGCGATAGCGGTGTTTCCGGTGTCGAGGCCTCCTCGGCGAAACCTCACGACTCAAAGAACAAGATACCGAGGCGGTGGACCCGCTCGTTAGCGACTCGTACGAATCGCTGCACCCAGCCGCAAGGCTCAGCTCTCGCGCCAAGCACGCGCAAGCGGGATTCGACAGAAGCTGGGCTGCTAACCCAGCAGCTAAGCGAATATGATGCGGAGGAAGAAGAGGACGACTACGATAACGACAATAGCGTGACCCCTCGGCCTCGGAGGTATCGCCAGATTCGCGCCCAAGGCCAAGAAAATAGGACAGGCGTGGAGGCCGCGACAGATACCAAGAAGCGCCGTCGTGTGGGAGACGCAACTATCTTGAAACCACATCGGGCCATGTTGCGGACAATTACCAATACAGGCCACGTAGACTTGAGTGACGACGAGCTCGGGCTTTGAGAGGGGAATAAGCAGGCCGCGATGCGCGCGTTTAACAGTTGATGGTGTTGTAGCCCTTGGGTGTTTTAGAAAACCCTAGGCGTAATAGGACATGGAACATAGTTGAGATTATGCATCCAAATTTTCTTATAGACTGATGTGGAAAGCTTCTGAGCAGAGCCGCATGATTCTTGTACGATCCAATGAGACCGAAGTAAAAGAAAAGTGAATAAAGTAGGTCTGGTCAGTGCTTGAACCAAGCTTCAGACGTGTTTGTGATCACTGCTTGTGTCGAATAGGTGGACCTGGACCATCGGGGAGTGGGGGGACTCATGCTCGTCCAATGTTCTGATAGCCCGAAGTTGTCCCAGAGAGAACACCACCTGCAAAGTACAGTTTTTATGCGTTGCAGAAAATCAGGCTGGACAGGTAATTTGTTCTGCCTTGCGGGAAAATAACTCTCTTGGGCAGATATTGGTCCGACAAAAGCTTCGCCTTTCGGCACATTCTGTTCTGCAATGTCCTGCCCGATAGGAAAGAAGCACAGACACATGCCAAATGTTTCTCGATCCGGCACAAAACTATTTTAAGTTTGTGATCGTTGTTTCCTCTGCTCGAGAAGTGTCAAAACGTCACGCAGTACGACGGCATTACGGCATTATGGTGACTGCAGAGCCTCTAAGCCTCCATGATGGAAATACGCAAGAGATCCGGTCTTGACGGCCCCAGGCCGGTCGGCCCTGTCGTTCGTCGATCCCCGAACGCCTTGCCGAAGGTCGCATGGCCGCGACGCACGACCCGAAACAAGTGACATAAGAACAAATCGGGTCTGTATGCTTGTCTCGCTTAGACTTACACTGCAATCGCGAGCCGATATTTTTGAAGAAGACAAGAAAAAGGAGAGAGGGAGGGAACATGTTCGTCAAGGCCTGCCATAAGAAGCCAAGACTTGCCATCGCAAGAAAAAGAACCCTGTTGAAAGGAGGGCTCCAGGGCTGTGTGACGCTGTCGTCTGAACTTCTTTTTGACTCACTTTCGTTCGATGTACGATGGCGCCTAATTAGCCTTCTGATGTCGGGGGGTTAAACCAAGAATAAAGAGGAAGAGGATTGCGCAAGCAAACCCTAAGACGCGCATCATCCCACCGTGCGATTTGAGAGGTAGACCCGAGCATTGCACCGCCGAGACCCTGCCATCCCGCCATCCTAAAACACGCAAAGCATCGAATGGAAAATTGGGATGTTTCGAGGCGACAGACTGTTTGGTGTAATTCCTGATTGATGAAGGGCTCTCTAGATAGTAGATACACCACATGTTTCCGGTCATTGTCCGAAGGGTGGTAAATGCCGAGTACTAGAATAAAAGGTTTTTTTTTTTTGGGCAGACTCTGTTTCGATCATGGGCCTGTCTGTCGTCGAGTCTGTACAAAGCTCAATTTGAGGTTGTTTGAAGAGGCGCCTTGCGAGCGAATGGAGAAATAGGTGTTTCGAAGTCGGGCGTTGATGACGAGGCGTTCTTTCTTGGGAAGCTAGCATATGGCATGTTTGGAAATGTCGAGGAATATGTAGAATCACTTGGTATTGATTGGTAATGAATGCCTAGGCTAGTGGAAGGTTGGCGACATTCAGACGACAAGAGTTCCTCCATATGACTTGGCTCGCGACCAAGGAGACGGTGGCTCGATTGCCAATGTTCATCCTACTTGGGAAGATAGCCTAGATTGTCTCTCCGTTTCAATTAGAGGAAGGCGATGCTAAATACAGATGCACTGATGTTGGATAACTCGGATGCATCCGCGATCTGCACGTGGTTTTCTCCCCAAAATCAATCAACCCTACATGACACGAACGACAGTCGTGGTGCGCTAGGCGAGAGTTACAGACGCGCCTTAATTAAATTGCTGGCACATGGGGTTGCAGGGGCGGGCGCTCGAAGGAGGGGG